>PVIJ01013517.1:0-44792 GCA_004024925.1 Scalopus aquaticus
CTTTCTGGCTTATTTCACTGAGTATGATTCCCTCTAATTCCATCCATGTTGCGGCAAATTGCATGTGTTTATCTTCTTTCCATGCTGAATAGTACTCCATTGTGTATATGTACCACATCTTCTGGATCCAATCATCTATTTTTGGACATCTGGGTTGCTTCCATACCTTTGCTATTGTGAATAGTGCCGCAATGAACATTCTTTAATCTGAAGTGCTTGACTGATTTATTGTTTATCCTCTTTAGCATGAATATATAAAAACTGAAGATTTTAAACTTGAATCCAAACAATTTGAAATTTCAACAAGGGTCATTAGAAAATATTGATGGTCTGCTCCGAGCACAATAAACTCAGTGACAAGCAAAACTGCACTTTGTTGAATAAAATTACAGACTACCTGCTTTTGCAGTAATCTTCTTTAAAGTTTCAAAGAAAAACAATAATGTCAAGGTCTTGGGTGGCTCTAGGACATTGATTGCCAGACCAAACCATTCTTCTAAATATTAGTAAACTAAGAACAGATGATGACTGTAAGCTATTTTTCAGACAAAAGGATTAGATTTGTCTCTTAGATGGCTCTAACATACGATAAAGATTTCCAATGGGTTGAGATTTTTCCAGTTACAGGGCGACTTTCTAAGAGTTGCTGCTTTCTGAGGGTGGAGAATGGAATTGAATTTAATATTTTGCATATAAATGATAGTCTCTGTAAGAAATTTACTGTTAAGCTTTCTTCATTTTAAAAATTTAAGATGTATTGTAATATTATTTAAATTTCTAGAATGCATAATTGAAAATCGACATTAGGTTCACTGCTAATGTTGATTTTATTACCTTCAACCTAATATATCCACCCCTCTTCCCCCATCTCTTCTGGAAAAATCTAATTGATCTTATAGTCCTTACATTTATTTTCATTTTACTTGGTTCATCTTTTTTTTTTTTTCCTCTGTATATCTCATGTGAGTGGAATCTCATGGTATTGTCATTCTCTTTTTGGTTTATTTCACAGAGGATAGTATGGTCTAGGTCCATCCATATATGTATTAAATATGATTGGGTACACACACACACACACATTTCTTTATCCAATCGTCTTTAATCTGATGGGAACTTAGGTTGATTCTAGCTTTTCTCTAATGTAAATAATGTTTCAGTCAATGTGGGTGTGCAATAAATCTTCAAATTAGTGATTTTTTTTGGGGGGTGTACCAAGAAGGGGGATAACTAGACTATATGAGATTTTTGATTTTTTGACAAATCTCCATGTTGTTTTCAGTAATGACTGCACCAATCTACATTCTCACTAACAGTGTACAAGTAGATCCCATCTCTATATCCTCTTCTTCACTTGTGTCTTGTCTTTTGGATTACAGCTAATTCACAGGTGTGTGTGGGATATCTTCTTGTTTTGATTTGCATTTCTCTATTAAAAGATAAACATCTTCTCGCGTTTTTTGTTTTTGTTTTTGTTTTTTCCATTGGTATGTCTTCTTTGGAGAAGTGATTATTCAGATCCTCTGATCATATTTTGATCAGGTTGTTTTTTCATTGTTGGCAAACAAAACTGCTTTGTATATTTTGGATATTAACCAATTGTTGGACCTATGATGTGCAATTATTTTCTCAAATTGCATAGAATATCTTTTCATTTTGATGCAAGTTTCATTCATTGTGCAGCTTTTAAATTCAAAGTGGTCTCATTTGTTTATTGTTGTTTTTGTTCCCCTTGCCACTGGAAAACAGTCTCTAAACACATCTCTAAGTCTGATATCAAGGAGCACATGGTTTATGTTTTCATCTATGTATTTTATGGCTCCAAGTCTTAGGTCTAAGTTTTGAATACATTTTGAATTATTTTTCTATTTATGGGATTAGGTAGCGGTCTAGTTTTACTCTTTTGTATTTCGTTATCTCGTTTTTCCAAGGCCATTTATTAAAGAGACTTTCCTTGCTCTATTATAAGCCCTTCTTAGCTCTCTCCATTTAATTGTGTGCATAATGCTTTATGATATTTTCAGGCTAGAGTTGTTACTTCACAATTCTTGCAATAATAATTGACAACATTTTGGTAACATTTGATATGTGTCAATCCCTTGCCTAAGCTTGTTACATGTATTAAACTTTCCAGTTCTCACAGAGCATGTCTGTATTAACTATTATCATTTCAATTACAAGTGATGAGATTGGAACATAGGAACATATATTTGCCCAAATTCTCACAATTAGCAAGTGATGAAGCAGGTAATAAATACCAAGTCCACTATCTAATTCTAGAAACTGAGGTCAGAACTACTATTTACACTGCCATACAGATTCTAATGAATTTAAGCAACATATAAGAGAATATAGTACAACTTAATGAAATACTGCAGTATGTGCCTTTTCTCCACACCTTTCCTTTTAATTCCAGAACTGACAGGAAGAAGAATCACATTAAATGTTCCCTACCCACACACAAAGTTGCCCTTCCCATATATGAACAATCTAGAAAACAAGCCAGGGAATACTTCCAGAATTCAGGGCTATGCATATTCTTTCTCATAGAGGCTAGAGAGAATTACCTGCAGAGTAAAGTTCTAGAGAGTGTCTTTCCTATATAACCATGGAAAAAGGATGTGAGATTATTTCCTGTTCTCATATTCTATCCTTCACACTTGAAACAAACAAAAAAATGAGGAGAAACATTAAAAAACTAAGTAAAAGTAATAGGGCATATTTATTCAATACAGTTTTGAAATTGAATTTTGACTTGTTTCTCTGACGATATCAACATTATTTTTATAAATAACACCAAAATGCATCTGCTATTTTATCTTTGTGTGAGATTTCCCTAACACTGAGATTTGGGGAATACCACTTAAGGGAAAAAAGCAATTTTAAGGTTATCATATAAGTGACAAAGACATTAATCTGACAAGATATGCTCAAGAGACCCAAGATGCAGCTGTATAATTCCTTTTGACGCTCTCACCCATAATTTCACGGTGCTTGGTATAATTAACACACTTCATGGGATTTAAGTAACATTTGTTGCTTCTCTATCAGAATGCAAATTTGAGAATGATATGGATCTGCACAGGAGACGGGAACAACTGTTCTTGAGGTAATAACTTGCGTACTACTTCCCAACGCAGGAAGAGGTGACAGGTACAGAATCACTCAGGTTTTATTAGGGAGTTAACATATGTTTTATTGCAGCTACAAATGCTAAAACCAGATATGTCATAAAATTAACTAAAATTAAATGGTTTATTGTCATTTTGGAATTCTTTGTCTCCATTTTTTAAAAGCTATATTAAATATTACAGCCTGCTATTGTCAGATGAAAGCATATGTGTGAATAAATAGGAATAGCATCTTCTAAACAAAAAAGTTTACTGGGTCAGTGCCTCTGTTTAAACGGAAAAAGTGACCCTAATAATAGAAAGCAATTTTTGTGTATGCACTAGTGCACACTTTAAACAGTGACACTTCAGTCAAGCGTTTTAGCCCTGGGATTCATTCTCTTCAATAATAGGTTGGAGCATTTGATAAAAGAATCATTTAGAGAAAGGCTTATTCCCCTGTCCTATATTTATGTAAAGAAAGCAACATAACCCAAACCCCTCATTATAAAGAGATGAGGTAGTCTGATTTGTTTATGTATCTTTAATTCTAAAATTTGCATGGGGGGAATACTGATAGAATGCTGACAGAGAAAATTATGTAAACAATTCATTACTTGGTAGAGTGTTTGAAATGACACTTTAATATATGATCATATTCATGGTTATCCATGCACTGCTTTTACTTAACAAAAAAATGAATGCAAGTGAATAAATGAACTAATGCACTTTCTTATATATGTCTAATGCATTTGTACATTTTTATGCATATGATATGTATAGTGAAGGAGAATACATATGATCTGAACCAATTTTTTTTATATCTGTGTTTGTGTTTAGGCACATTATCTATAGTCATTTACTAATCAGGTTTATTCACATCTGTTTCTCTGTCAACTGAGACAAGAATAAATAAATATATAAATGCAGAAACATGCTGCAAATCAAGCTTTCCTTAATGTGTTCAGCTTCGGCAGAGCCCTGATCCAAGAGGATGCTCCTACGCTTTTATGCACATAAAACTGTATTGAAGACTCATTTATCCCATATGTCTCTTATTTTTATTTAACCACAGACAAATTATTTTAAACTTTCAAGATCATTTTAGGGTACTACAGTAGGACTGCTTTATATCAATAGTGGATTTCAAAAATAAATTATGAGAAATGTAGCGGGTAAGCTAGCATGAACGGCATACTGAATAAAATCAAAGTCTCATTATCATATCACATGAAAAGAAGCTATGAGCCCCTAAGTAGAAATGGTGCTTTTAAATTCTAAACTTTACTCTATAGACCATATATCAAAGCTTATTGAAAAGGAGAAATCTACTAGAAAGAATAAGGAATGAATTCTATGTAGAAGTTAAGTTTCTTGCAAGTTGTCAAAGGGAAGTATACCACTACTGAAGAAGTGGAGTGGGAAAAAAGTAAAAGTAAAGCATATAGTTCTACTCAAAGTTCCAGTGCGTGGAGAGATAAGAAGTCTGAACTAGAATGTCAATCAATGTACTGCTTCCTTCATCAAAAATGTCTTGCTAAACAACATGACAGAGAGCCTGTAATTGAAATGATTTACTAAGTGACTCAGTTACTTTATATTTTGCTCCATGTTCCTTAACAGCTCAGCTAACAAATCTGATATAAGTAATCATCCCACAAACATATTTTGAATAGCAGTACAAAGATATTACAAGAGTTAAGTTACCGAATTATAACACTAAAACACATATTTCTTATAGTTATATGATGAGAATGTTATAAAATAAAATGAATTTAGGCAGATGAAAATCCCTGAAAATTTTGATAAATTTTCTTTTTAAAATAAGAATCATAAATAATATTTTATCTGCAGTTATTTTTCCCCATGGAAGATAAATGTCATCTTATCTAACCTTGAAGTAGAATTGATTCAAATTAATTTATTATACATCTACAAAATATACATAACAGAAGCTGAACTCAAGAAGTTTTTCTAATTTATTATGAAATATATACCTCCTCTTATCTTTTAAACTAACAATTTGGTTTAGAAATGAAATTTTTACTACTAGGTCATGCCATATGGAACCACACAATGCCAAGCACTTAGTGATAATAATTGGAGGCAATGTATTTTAATTGCTACATATTTACTAAATGAAAACTGAATTTTATGTCTGTTCATATTTTTATAACCTACTGAAAGACTTAGTAAGTTGGGCTATCAATCACACAATCTTGTGGTTCCTAGACACTTCTTTCCAGATGTGGTTTGCTTTGTGGAACAAAGTCAAACATTTTTTGACAAACTCCATTTTAAAAATCAGAGAAAAAATTGTCTTTGTTTTTAATCTGTACCAATCCACATATTATATCAAGATTCATTTACTGAAAATTAAGCTAGATCATTCTTCAGAAAGTATGGCTTTAACAATAAGGAGGATTTATTTCATATTTATCCCATTATTTAAGTATCAATTGAGATTTAATATTTTATCTAAGAACAGATGGAATTAGAAATGATATCTATT
Organism: Scalopus aquaticus; assembly: GCA_004024925.1. Classification (NCBI taxonomy): domain Eukaryota; kingdom Metazoa; phylum Chordata; class Mammalia; order Eulipotyphla; family Talpidae; genus Scalopus; species Scalopus aquaticus. Next base: position 5,620 of record PVIJ01013517.1, read on the forward strand.
CTACAGTTTTTTTTGTAAAGAAATAATGCATTTCTAATCTCCAGACTAATATGGGTTTTATTTTGGCTTAAGTCTTGAAGTTCTCATTTAACATAACCATGGCAAAAATTCTGGTTATATTGGGATATATCAGAATCAAGTCCAGATGGCCTGAAAAGTAATGAATAGTGCTTACATTGGTCCTTCCAATTGCAATTTTGAGCTTTCCTGTGGTCATACTACTCTTATCTCATCTGGCTGATAACTTTTAAAAAGAGATCCAGATTGCAGGTTAAAATTTTAGAATTATGTTGCTACATTTTTGAGACAGATTAAATGCCTGATGTTTAAAAGACCAAGTAAATAATTCTGGAAAGGAAATAAAACCCACTGTAACCAAATCTTAGATTGTTTCTAATCTTTAGTTTTTCCCAGTTTTCAAGGCATGTCTTGACAAGTATGGGGCTTAACAGCATGCCTTCCTGTATATCCCCCAGTCTCATTATTTTTGCTTAAGGGAATATAGGACCTCTTGGGAGTTAAATCACTTGGAAAGACTGCTGGTACACAGTACAGTTATAAAAACATGTCTAAGCTTGGAAAGATAGATTAATTCTTAATGTAACACATTATCTATCTCTCAGATTTTCTTATTTTAATCTTCCAAAGACATGGTTTTTTCATGCCAATGCACATTCTATACAACTTTGAGAGAGTAAAGTGGTGTCAGGATTTCTAACAACTTCTGCAGTAGCTGGGCTTAGTGCTTTCAACATAAGCACCATCAAAAAACACCACCTGAATAACTATTAGCTTATTTCACTCTATTCAATTCTGTTGTTAAAAAATATTAACATTCTACATCAGGACTGATGATAACTCTGTGGCACCAGTCCCTGGTCATTGATTTTGACATTATTGGCAGGTAGTAGGTTGAGGGAAGAATGGGAATATTTAGGAAGTTCCAAAACTTGATAGGATAGGGTCAGAGAAAGACTGTTATTGACCTCTACAGTGACTGACTTAGCCTTACTGATAAGTGGTATATCATTGCAATAGTGATGGCAATGACTGATGTAATTGGAAATATGATTTTTGTTGTTGCTTGAGAAGAAATTTTCAAGATACATATTTGATAAATAACTTATATGATAATATATAAATAGCTATCAAAACTTACTAATAAGAAAAAGAACAACACAATTTTAAAATCGGGCAAAGATTTTAATAGACACTTTACTAAGAACAGATGGCTAATGAGCACATGAAAAGATGGCATCATTAGTCAATAAGGAAAATGCAAATTAAAACTTTAATGAGATGCCTCTACTACCATTGGAGGAGCTACATTTTAAAAAGATTGATTATACCAAGCTCTTTCAAGATCAGAGCAACCATCTCTCTCATCCATTGCTGGTAGAAATGCAAAATTAAAGTCGCTTAGAAAAATATTTTAGCAGTTGCTAATAATGTTAAACCTACATTTTATTAATGATTCATCAATTCCAACCCAAGGGCAATAAAAACTTGTGAAAGTTTACACATAACTGTTTAAAATGCCTTTATTCACGAACTGCCCATACTAAAGACCAGCTAAATTTTCTCGAATGGTGAATAGATGAAAAACTCTAGCCAATACAATGAAATAATATTCAGCACTAAAAAGGAACAACTAGTGATATATATTACAATAACAGGAAAGAATCTCAAAGACATTATTCTATGTAAAAGAAGCCAGACTCAAATGAAAAATCATGTGCTATATGATTTACATGATATTCTGTACAAGGTAAAAGTAGAGGGGCAGAAAAAAATAGTGGTTACCAGGAGATTGGAGGCATGGACTACAAAATGTTAAAATGTGGGTTAAATCCACATGAATTGGTCATTACAAAGGAGCAAAGGCAATACACTAGAGCAAAGATTGTCTCTTCAACAAATGGCACTGGAACAATTGGTCATTTACATGAAAATAAAATAATCTAGACATAGAACTATATTCTTTACAAAAGCTACATCACAGCTACGAATCATAGGTCTAAATGTAAAATGCAAAACTATAAACTTACTTGAAAATAATGTAGGAGGAAACCTAAGTGACATTGTTTGTGGCAATAACTTTTTAGATGCAATACCAAAGGCACAATCCATGAACTGATGAATTTATATTGTGAACATTAAATTAAAATCTTCTTTTTCACAGGGAATAAGGGGACAAGGTAGAAACTGAAAAAACTGTTCGCAAAAGGCACATCTGACAACGGACTATTATCCAAAATATACCAAAAACTCTTAAAATTTGACAATAAGAAAATAAGCAACCCAATTAAAAATAGGCCAAAGACACTGCAGACACTTTATCAAAGAAGATATACATGTGACAAATAAACTTATGAAAAATGTCCCATATCAATGTTACCTGGGAAATAAAAATGAAAACAACAAGCTGACACTAACACGTATTAGAGTGGCCTGTACTGGAGAGTGACAATACCAAATGCCGGCAAGGAAGTAGAACAACACCAACCCTCATCATAACAGATGGAAATGCAAAATGGTATAGTCACTTTGGAAGACTGATGGACAGTTCTTATAAAACTGAAGTATATTATCATACTATTCAGCAATTGCCCTCCTTGCTTTTTACTCTAAAATGTTGAGAAGTTAAAACCTCACAAAATCCTTTCACCGTTGTTTACAACTTTATTCAAAATTACCAAAAACTTAGAAGCAACCACCATATCCCTCAATAGGTGAATAATAAACTTTGACTCATCCAGGTAATGGAATATTATTCAGCACTAAAAAAAATACAACCCTTGAAGAGACATGAAGGGAGTTTAAGTTCATATTAAGAAGTGAAAAAAGCTTACATATTGTATGGTTCCAACTATATAACAATTTTGAAAAAAGGCAAAACTATGGATACAGCAAAAAGGCCAATGATTTCCACAGAAAAACTTCTGTCTAAAATTAGTCTTCACTTAGACAAGAATGTCCCCAAATTAAAAATTAAGTAGTGCTTTGCTTTATGGATAGACTATAGGTGTACCCAATCACACTCCTCATATGATTCAAGTCCTATAAATTATATACTGGATGATTCTTTTTGTTTTAATATCACAGTTGATTCTTTTATTTTCCAACTAGTCAATAGTGTCATCATATTCCTTTCTTCCATTTTTAGGTAAGGGCTGTCCTTTTCCAGAGAAAGTGACAAATCTGCCTCTAGTTTCATGTACTCCTCAAATTTTTTGACTAATGGTCGTGATTTTCTGCAGAAAGTGACCTTACCAAGTTTAAAACCATAATTGGGAATTTCTCTTGTAATGTCTCCAGACTTGACTGGGAGGAACTGGACTCCCCAGTATGGATCTCCATACCTTGTTCCAGAGCCAGAGAAAGCACAGAAGTCAGCTCTCCTGCATAGTACCTAGCCTCAGTCTCACCATCTATTGACTCCTCATGCAGGAAGTGTCTTTCAGGTTCTTTGGAGGCCAGTGAAGCATCAAAATCTACACGTCCCTCTAGATTATAGACAATGACCTTGTCCGGCTTGGTCTTCATCACCTGCAGTTCATGTACCATCTCATTATAGTCAATGGCAGTCACATCCCACATGCCCAGGCAGTTTCTCAGTGTTTTCTAACACTGCTTTGGGGTAGTGATGACCAGGAAATCAGGGCTCTGAGGATGGATTTTAGAGTACAGGCCACTTGAAGGTTAACACTCCCCACCTTAAACAGGTCCCCTTCTTTCAGCAAGAAATTCGGAATCACCTGGTGTGGGAGATAGCAGATGCTTTTGTCAGCCACAAACTCCAGCACACTGCACTATGCCTTGTAATCTGAGTTCTTGTTGATGAGTTTGGACAGTGTGGGGTAGGAAATGTTAAGGTTGCTGAGTTGAGGGAGAGCTGAGGGCAGGATAATTACATTCCCTTCTTTCTCCACATCTTATGTGCCATTTAGCCCAGCTAGCGTGGACACAGGGAAGCAGCAGTGCTGCATGGAGAAGTGGTTGTGGAAGACCTTAGGAATCAAGAAGTTAAACATGTTGGAAAGAGAACATGATGGATCACTTCTCAGATGCAGCTTCACCCAGGGAACAGTACAAGGGGAATGGGTCAACCTGCTCCCCTCCAGCTGCCTCAGGTGCCCTAGGCCAGATGCCCTGGACATTCTTTTTATTTTGGGCTAAGAGATTTAGCACACTGCATTCTATCTTGAGGACAACAATTTCAATGACAGTGGTTTCACTTTGTTATTTTTCTTTCCTTTTTTTTTAAAGATTTATTTATTTATGCATACAAGCTGGGTATAGGCCAGAGGAGTGGGGCGGCGAGAGGGTTCACCAGAGACAGAGTGGGAAGCAGAATAGGCAGATCGATGGAAATACACTGCTGAGGGGAGCTGTGGGTGAGGCGAGGAGAGGTCTGCCACACCATGTGGGAATCTCCCCAGCTGGGCATTGAACTTGCATGACTGCTGCCCACAGCTTCAAGACAGCACAGCACTTAATCGCTGCACCACCAGGGAGGCCTTCTTTCCTTTTTTTTTTTCCCTACCTATGATACTTATTCAAATGAGTTTTAACTAGGAAAAACGGAAATGTATTTCTCTTTTTATAGTCTTAGCTTAATTTATTTGACCTATTTGGCTGCCTTGCTTTCAGTTTTCATTTCCTGGGTAGACATGTGAAAGACACTAAGGGTTGTTGTTCAACTTTAAATCCACCACCTGATCTCCTGAAATAATCACACCTACTGTTTTAGAGTCCTGGTGAAAATGGGGCAGGGTTTCCCATATCTGGGCAGCTATAGTTAGAATGATAGTACGGTCAAAGCCTTCAAAGCTTATCAGTTCTCTTATTTTGCTAGAGTTTTTTTTTTTTTTTTCTTCCTCCAACATTTCAGGACAAAAGAGCAACAAAATAGCCTTGAATCAGTCCTGAACCACATAATCATAAATGTCAATTGCCCTTCCTTTCTCGTGATAAATGGAAGGTACAGTATTATGTCTAAGTGCTAAGAAAAAGTGGTCATATGCTACAGCCACTGCAAACCTTTGCAAGAATTTAATGATCTATAATCCTTTAGTAGCAACTTCTGAAAAATATTTTGGTTACCAGTTAACTTAATAAATATCCCAGGAAAGTGATCCTGTTAGTTCAAGTACATTAGGTTTTCTAAAATGATTAAGAGTAAGACTTATTTTCCTAGTATTGAGCAAATAAGTAGTCCAGGACTTTCTTTTAGTTATGCTTTTTTTTTGTTGTTGTTGTAAAGTAGCTTTTCATGATTGAGGAAATAAAATTAAACCACAGGAATCTAGAACTACAAAGGGCATCAGGGATGGTCTTATTCATGGTACTTCCACTAATAGCAACCAAACTGAGACTGATAGTTATTATATACCTCAATCTAGTTCACTCAGGTATGTAATGAGTGATGCCATGAAGAAGGTATCATAACATGACATATTCAAAGAATGAAGTGAATTCTGGGCAAATAAATTTCAGCTCGTGAAAAATATGCTAAATTTGCTAACAAACAAAATTATAAAAAGTAATAATTCATAAATCAATCTGGCTTGTTATGAAATGTATTTAATCGACCAGAGTAACATCTGATTGATTCACATTCTCTGTAATTAGGTCAGAAGGACTGTGACTACTCATGAGTCAGCAGATCTGGTAACTAACATGGATGAAAAATGAGTATAGTAATATAAATATCTGACTCGTTTTTTAGTTAAAGTATAAGTATTTCATTTTAATGAGAAACTTTGAGTGGATTTTCAAATATGACACAGAACATTAAATCTTGAAACAAATTGCACTCACTGATAAAATGTTGAGAAATCTGTCAATATCAATTGTCTTTATTTTCAAAATTTGATAGGCAAATTGCCAAAATGTTTCTTTCCATGTTTATGTAGATGTCTTATATGCTTAGTTAGATTATCTATTCTTTAGGGGTTAGAGACAGATGTTTTCTTGTCATTCAGCTTTACATGAGGCTGATGCTAATTCATTCAGAAATTCAGAGATTTTAAAACATCTAGGACTTAGAATATTTATATATGTAGTTTATCTTAAAATATGAGTTTTAGCATTGACATTTTTGAACTGACAAGGATTATGGATAGTCAAAGATTGGAGTAAGTAGAATGTGAAAAAATAATACATAGTGGCCTTTTAACTATTGTTTTTAGTTGGAAAGAAAAAGTGGAAAAGTCACCAGTCCTTCAGAGTACTGAAAAATCAACTCTATCTATGTAAGAAAATAGAAAATGATCAATGTTTCATAAGTAGATCATTTAAGTGAACCTTCTTAGAGTCTCAAACACCAACACTTTGAAAAACAAAATGGAATATTAAAAAATATTTGTCAAACACTTGCTATGCATAAGCTACCATGCTATCTTCTGCAAAGCATAGAGAAAAAAAAATGAGGCAAAATTCCACTTTGAATATATTATAATATAGGCGGCAGTGGGAGATGTATAGAATTAAGTAATAGTTTCTAAAAAGGGAAAACATGATAAATAACTGATGAATGATAAAAGAAAAAATGTTACCCAACCTTTTATTTTACTCTTTGGAGATCTATTTAATAGAGTGTAATGGGATGAAGTAAGGTGCCAGGCCAGAGAGGTGTTAGTCAGAAGTACAGGAGGAAAAGAAGTAAAGCAGATGAGAGCTAAATCATAAGAAAATGTAAGGATTGTGATGGATGTGGGCAGACATAGAAAATTAGGGGTCTAACAAACCCAACAAAGTAGGAGGGATAGAAATAGCAACAAATGGGGAAAGGTACAGACACTTAATATGGTCATAAAAAATGATAATAGGCATCTAGTTGAGCAATGTGAACAAGTAATCCTACCTCACTAAGCTATTAATTTCATTAAGAGTAAAAGTCAAAATTCAGTGAATATTTTTGAACTTCTATTTTGTACCAGGCCTTTGTTTAGACCTGGAAGATGCAAATCTAGTAAAGCATAGTTTCTATCTGAGAGAAGACCTAAATGACTGGAAAATATAAAAACAAAAATTTGTTGTTCTGAAATTCAAAATCCATAAAAGATAACTTTATTTAAAAAGGTAATAAAGATTAGTTGAATTTCCACTGAATTTAGGTTTATATGGTGAGGATTAATGGAGTGCAATTGTTTTCAATTCAAGATGGCTTGATTCAATCTCTGGCTCATTACTAATTCCCTGTTGGGCATCTAATCTTATTGGTCTGTTGTTTCTTTCTCTGGAGAATATTAATAATAATAATTCCCATTAGTTAAAAAATCTGAGTTTTTAATTTTTTTGGTTGTATATTCATTCATTGTGTATATTCATTCATCTAGTGTCTAGCATAGTATCTTGTCAAGTGGATGTTCAATAAATAAATAGTTTCGCAGAAAATAAAATGTGTGAGGTGTTTAGTGTTTACTGTCTATAGAAAGGGCAATGAATGTTAATTACCATTAAACAATAAAAATAGAGCTTACAAAAGATGGACTATTTCTGTGTTTCATTTATTATACCTGCAGTTTGTGAAGAAAGTATAATTTTAAGGGAATATCGATTTGGATGCAATTCAGTGAGAAAGATGTGAAATTCATTTAAATCTTTAAACTTTGAATTGTTAATTGGAAAAAAATAACTTGCCATTGATTGGGAGTGATTCTTCCTAGCAATTTAGCAAAAGTAGTAATACAAAGTTCTCAGGGAATAATAACAAATTTAATTTAAAAAGAATATTCAATGAACTTTTAATGAAGAAAATATTTGCTTTTTCCATTATCCCTTTTCCCTGAGAATCAATAGATATGGAGTCACATTTATTATTCTGTGGGCCAATACATTTTTCATATACTGGAGTAGATTTGCCAGTACCCTTTCATTTTTAGAGAAATTGTCTAAGATATTCAAATGTTAGAGAACTCTAATAAATCTCCAAAACTCAGTCTCCCCGGTGGCTCAAGGCGTTAAGTCACAGTACTATGAAGCTATCACCAGCCACAATAGCACGAGTTCTATCCAGCCAGGGAGCTAACCCACATGGTGCAACAGACCTCTCCTGCCTCCCCCACAGCTTCCCTCAGCAATGTATTTAGTATATTTGCCTGTTCTACTCGCCCTTCTGTCTCTGGTGAATCCTCCTCTCACCCACACCCACACCTCTGGCCTACACCCCTGTTCTTCTAAGCATAAATAAATCAATCTTAAAAAAATAAACAAAGCTCCAAAACTTTGCATGCTGTCATGTCAATCTGAAAGGTAAAACACCAAATATGAAATAGCAATTATTCCTAAAAAAGACTACACCTTCCTCAGAAGCAGCCACAATAAGTGTCCTTCTTATTAAGCAGATGGGCAAGGATACATTAAAAATATCAGGCATTGGTAAAAGAATTACTATTTCAAAATACTAGGCAGTACAAATATTTATTACTAACATTTTAGAAGTGAAGGAATTAAGACCTTGAGATTTCAATATCCGGGCAAATTCATAGACCTTAATGTAGGAGCAATAATTATATTAAAACAAATCTTCCCACTTGTACTACTCTGTGTCCCTTAAGATAACCATTACATTGACTCAGACTAGACTATATTTCTTTCACCTTGAAAGCTTTCTACCATGCCATGCCAGGAGATATTCTTACCTACTCTGAGACAATGAATTTGTTTCAAAGCTAAAACGTTATATCAAAATAGCTTTACTTATGGAAAACATTTTTATGATATGGAGAAAATAGCTAGTGCATATATTATTTTTTCTTGCGTAATACATTATCAATCCTATTCTTAGTTTATCACCCTCAATTTAATTACTGGTTATTGCTACACACACACACACACACACACACACACACACACACACACACAGAGTGAGTCTTACTAAATGTTACCCCTTAATGAATAGTTACTAAAAGAAAGAAAACAAAGAGAATGAGCAAAAGAAATCTCTCAAATTCTTTTGTTGGTACTTAGTTCATTTATTTTGACAAGTGCAGTTTAATTTTAACAACTGGCTTAATCAGCCTTAATGCTGTCACTCCAGGGAACACTGAAGAGAAAACCAGAATTATCAACTTGAGGGCAAGAAAAGGTCTTCTCTGCATTGTGATACAAGACAATGTTTATTACTTCTTTGTCTCTGATAATAGACTTTTTTAGACTAACAAAACATTTACTGAAAAACTTGTATGTCTCTAGAGCTATGTGAATTGACACTAGAACTATCTTGGTGATTTTTCTTTTCCATAAGCCAAATAAAATTTTAGATATTATGAAAATTCATTGTTTTTTCCCCTTTCCTTACAAATTTGGAAAATCCCCTAGACCATTTCTGAAATTTACCTTATTATTCTGGATTTAATGAAGGCTCCAACTCCTTATTGACTTGGAGATATTTATTTTCTGTCTGCTTTGGATGACAAAATAAAGTGTAATGCAACACTGAGGGGAAACACTAATAAGAGAACAAGTTGGTCTCCATATTTCAAATTAGAGATTGTCAAGAGATAGATCTTGAAACTTAAATTTACTGGAAGTACTATTAATACCTCTAAATATAAAAACTTCATCACTGAGTGTTAAGTCATGTCTTTAGGAACATACTAACAGAAAAGTTGGTTAAAGCTAATGTGTAAATGAATGAATGAATAAATGAATCAATGAATAAATAAATAAATAAAATTAAGATTTTGCCTCTCAAGTTTGGGAAAGATTGTACCTTGTAGGAGATTTACCATACTCATACAAATTAAATGTCATATTGCACAGAATAACATGTAACTGTAAGGTAACCACAGTTGCCTTTGTCCAAGGGAGACACCAAGGGAGTAGTAGGGGTTGATCTAATAATACATTCACATGATCACACATTCATGCCACATTTGTAAATTTAATCAATACAGTTCACTATATCGTTCCACTTCAACCTTACCACTACCATACTCTGTGTTGTGTTAGTGGTCTTAGAATAACTTTAGGCATTATTGAAATGAGTTGAAGGATGATTAAGTTGGAAATACACTTAGTTTGCATTTAAAAAGATATTTGCCTGATTCAAAGCTGTTTCCTTACATTTAAGTAATTGCCAGCTGTTCTAATGTATTGTAATTTCCCAGGATAACTTCTACTGCCCTGTACATCAACTTATATGATATGCCTGCTAACTTATCCATAGAATGAAATGGGCATATTTTATGTCTCTGGAATCATATACATAGAGTCATGTTGGCAGTGAAGTAAAGACAAAGTTTGACAAAACAGGAAGCTAGGCTATAGAAAATGCCTTCAATCTGACCAACAAAATTTTCAGTAGTTTTAATGGTGAGCAAAAACAGATATTTTTTCCTGTCATGAATAAACTTAATAATGTGGCATGTGCAACTAAAACTGTACCAAACAATACTATTATTTCATTTCTGCATGAAATTATCAAAGAAATTCTAACACTAAGATGTAAATTGTAATTAGAAAATTCAAGTATTACAAATCATGAATTCAACTATTTGGAATGGAAGTAATGAAAGAGCTCTTGAATTACTTGATAACACAACTAGTAAAGACCGTGACATGTAAATATATTGGAATTGTTAAAAAGATTTATTTATTTATGCATATGAGTTGGGGTGTAAGCCAGAGGTGCAGGGGTGGGGGGATGAGAAGATTCACCAGAGACTGACTGGGAATAGAATAGGCAGATCTACTGAAATACACTGCTGAGGGGAGCAGCCAGTGATGAGATAGGAAAGGTCTGCATGGCAGTGGATGGCATTAGCATGATAGTGCTGAGACCTAACTCTTTCCCCACCAGGGAGTACCCATATTGTAATTTGCTTAATTTAAATATTTTACTACCTTCCTAAGTAAGAAAATAAATGAGTATAACACAAAATTCATAGTATCTAGCTAAATAAAAATCAAAAGTTACATTAATTAGAAATGTATGTATTATCTATTACTATACAACAAAAATTTAAGTCTTGAATTTTTACATAGAAATGATATGTTTATAGTGCATATTATTAAATTATTACCAATCTTGAAGCTAATAAAAAAAAAGAAATTAGATATTTAGAAAAAGTAGTCTTCTGGCTCATATTATTAGATTAAGATTTGGGAGAAGGTTTCAGGAATGAATAGTATTTGTGTTGGTGGCAAAAATGTTAGCAAGGAATATAGTCAAAGAAAAAAATATTAAGACAATACATGTGACTGTATGGCAGTGTGATATGAATATGAAGAGATTATTCATGTATTCAATGATTGAGTACAATGGATTACAATCAAGGTAACTTTCCTCCATTACAGTCTCTCATTAAAACTTCCTTATGGTGGAACTCTGCAAGATGGAAGCAGAGTGATGATGTTGGGCTATTCACATTCTAACAACGAGATTCCAGCACAACAAAGACAAAGACCTCCGAAAGTAAAACAGACAACCAAAAACACACTAAGAGTACTGGTCCTGCTGAATGGAGAAGGGAACATTTTAACTGTGTTTACAGTGATACTTGGGTAGCACCCAAGAGAGGGAGGAGTGACTGCTATGCAGAACCCCGTACATAGTTGTTGACTCAGGGACACATGCCAACAGTGACTCCGGAGACCTACGATACCCTGGATAAGAGGTTGCACACAGCTGGTGCACCATTCTTTGTTCCACAACCTCACATTTGCTAGGACAAAAGCACCATATTGCAGGTTAATCCATTTCTTTGGATCTACTTTCTTTTCAATCTCCCCACTGTGGTTGTGTTGGTTTGAGAGCTGGTTCACCTGGGCAGACTAGTCATTCCTGTTCATGTAGTCAGATGCCATACTAATTTCTGTTTGCCCTTCCAATCCAGTTAATTTATATTAAAGGAGAGAAGATGAAAAAGATCTTTAGTTGACCATTTCACCTTAGCTTTAAATTACTGAGCAATCTGACATTGGAATATATTGGGGGTGTTTCAACCATTATTGTTCCTCTGCAAGGAATGATGGAAGGAAATAAGGAAAGAGTGGAAGTTCCAGAAACAGCACGTCACATCAAAACATTTAAAGATGTAATTTCCAACTAATTGTTAAAAGTTGAGTAAAAAAGATCCAATAATATAGTAATTGAATTTCTTTCCCTATTCATTCATATGTCTAATAAAACAAAGCACCTTTACTAGTTGTATTTATTCTTATCCCTTAAAAATTTATTCAATTTCCATCAAAGTCATATTTCTTCTGAATTCTTTAACATTTATTGCTAAAATTACCTAGTAACATTCATGATATTAAATATAATACTGTTTTTACAATGCAAACTTATGATTGTATGTATGGCTAATCTATATTAAACACATACATTTGAAGATATCTACTAGGTCTGATGAAGCACACTGATTTTCTCATAATCAGGGATCATTATCTCTACTTACACAAATACTAAGTATTTTATTTACCCCTATGAGCTTTGTCATAGCTATTTGTATTCTGTAGCTTTACTTAATATAGAATGAATATTGTATTTTTCCTAATAAGTGCCATTATTCTACAGATATTTCTATTTAATACTAATTTAAATTGAAAAATTAAAATATCAGTAATTTTATGTGATTACCACATTGTTTTTATTACAATAAAATTTTATAAGGTCCAAACAAAGGGCCTCCCTGGTGGCGCAGCGGCTAAGCGATGCGCTATGGAGCTGTCGGCAGCAGCGACACAAGTTAGACACCCTGCCAAGGAGATTCCCACATGGCGTGGCAGACCTCTCCAGCTTGGCCCGCTGCTCTCCTCAACAGTGTATTTCTGTCGATCTGCCTCTTCTGCTCCCCACTCTGTCTCTGGTGAACCCTCTCGCTGCCCCATGCCTCTGGCCTGTACCCCAGCTTGTATGCATAAATAAATAAATCTTTAAAAAAAAATCCAAACAAAATCTCAAAAACAGTGGATATGTATTTATTTAGCCTGTGAATCATAAAATAATATAGAGTCACAAATAACCACCCCAAAATTCACCTATTTGGTGATAGGGGAAAACCTGATATAGTCTACCAACTATGTAGCTAGTTTTAGAGAACATATTAAGAGAAATACTATTATTATACAAATATAATTCTGAAAAAATCTTCAGATACTCAATTGTGAACATTGACACATAACTTGCCATAATAACCATGGAGTAAGATTTCTATAATGTTAATTACTCTCATTTCTTAGTAGTAAAATATCCTTATTTTATTGGTCAACATTTTGAGGCAATAGCAAATTATATTTTCTCCTTAAGAAATGTTAGCAAATGCAGTATTTACTAACATTTTAAATTTCTAGCTTTACCACATGTAAATTTTGATATTAATTAAAAATTTAATCTATGCATATTAAATGGCATTGATTCTTTTCTTTTGTGAATCTATCACACATGTAAATCTTTATCTTTGTTTAAATCTTCTATGTTCCTATGACCCCTACCCCCAATAACATGAACTCAAGAAGGCAGATATAAAGCAATTTAATGACATGATATTTACATACTGCCCCCTCATCCAGATGTTAATATGATGGGGGATGAATCTTACCAAAGGAATCCCTAACTTCAAAGAATATGCAATTCTGACTTAACATGAAATAGAGTTACTGATTCTGAAGCCCAGAGTGCCTGTATATTACATGTAGACAAGAACAAACTCATTTGAGGGCCAGAATTTCTATTTTGTATCACATATCAACACATTTCAAGCATTAGTGCTTTTGTATTTAATATAAAAAAGTCAGATGGCTCATCAATAAACTTTAGTTTCCCATCTATGACAAAATTAGCATTTGATTTCCATAAAATGAGAGACATTTATAACATACTGAAAAGAGACATACTAAGTTCATGCCAAACTATTATTTGAGGACATTTATTATACCTGATTGCCCATATTGGAATTGTTTGAGTTAAACTCACAGTAAGTTACCATTTGGAAAAATGCCAAATAAATCAGGAAATACATATGGAAAATGTGATCTTATAAACAATCCATGTTTACAACAGTGTATTCTGTCCAATTGACAATCTGCTGGTGGGATTTACACATCCTCTTTGCATTTATCTGTTGTTTTTGAATATATGGATTTTGAAACTAATCTTTCTTGCCTTTCTTTCCATCAAATGAAAAGACCATGATGGTGCAGTGTCACATGAATAAGTATTACTTTCCTAAAGGTGAATCAAGAATTTCAATTTTGAGTCTATGGGATAAGTGAAATTAGGAAAATATTCTTTATAATCAGCTTCATAAATAATTATCTCTGTTATATTTTTATTTTAAAACCTTTACTATTAATTTTTATTAGACTATAATATTGATATATACAAATGCAATTCTGAATAATTCATAAAAATATAGGTTTTATTTATTTTCTTGCCACATGTGCTTACTTGGTCTTAAATCAAATTGCTGTAATTCTATATCCAGGTGTTCAGCATAAGGACATTATCCATTGTATAGTAAGGAATTTGTCCTGACCCTGTAGAGGTCTCACCTTTGACCCCACCCAATTTCTAAACACTTGGGATAGTAGTATCTTTGTTATTATGGTAGCACTTGGAACTTTATCTGATTGTCCATGCTAACAATGTGACACAGGATTTACCCCTGAGATCACATGCTATAATTCAGAGTGCTGGATAAAGTGTGGAGGAAGGAGGGGGGCCTTAGAGATAGAGTTCAGCAAGATGAGCAATAACTCAACCATTCCTTTGTCGCAAAGCTTCAGTAAAATTCTGAACAATATAGTGTGCTTATTGTCACACATGTAGTTAGGAGGAGGCAACATAGCCAGTGACTCCACTGGAAGTGACCATGTTAGGTCTTCTCCCAGACTGCCCTGTGTGTCTCTTCCTTTGACATTATGTAATTTATCATTTTTCCTGTAATAAATATTACTGTGAATATAGTAGGCTTCAATGAGTTCTGTGGATCTTTCTAATGAATTATCAAAACTGAGGGTGGTTTGGGGAAAACCCAAAGCTTTCAGTTGGTTTTAGAATTATCAGTCAGGAGGAATGCCCTTAAATCTTGCAGTTTGTTTGAGGATGGCTGGATAGCCATCAAATCAACCTCAGACATAAAGTTGAAGCTATTCTTTTTTATTTTAAATATACTATAATCAACTGAGTAATCAAAGCATGTTATAATTCTGTGTTTATATTCGTATAGAAACAACAGATATCTTCTATTATATAATAATGCAATATATTTTAACTGATTTTTTAAATAGTGCACATGATTTCTTTTAATAAAAATGTTTTCATACATTAAAAAAGTTCAATTTCTAAAAATTTAATATAAATGTATTATTTACAATATAGCTATTTAAAACTATTATGTGGGTAACAATTTCAATAAAGAAAAAAAATATAGTTTAGAATTTATCTGTATAGCCAATACATATTTTAATGTTTGAGCCATTATTTTATTTTGCATTATTATCTACTCATATACTCACTAATATCCCCAAGAGATTGTCCAATATACTCTTACAAGATGTCTGATGGTGATCAAAGGCAAGTGAATTCTGAGATTATCCAAATAAGTATATTTACTCTAATAGATGGTATGTTAATAAAAAAATATTTAAAACAACAAATTTAAAAATTAAATGTGGAGTATTTATTGATATCTTAACAACAATAGTGAAATACCAGAACCGGGCAAAGAGACAATGTTCCTAAAAGCTGCTTGGAAAAACAGAACTGTAAATATATGTTCTATTGATGATCATTTCAAGGGATGTGTTCTATTGCTGATCATTTCAAGGGATCATTTCGAGAGATGCTGATTATAAAAACTATAAAATAAGAAAATTACTCATTTTCATTTCACTTTTGAACTCAAAGCTGGCATACTTTTCCAGTAGGTAAAGCAACATACTCATTTTTATTTTCGGGTGATCAAATTTTTTATTCCCTAGTGAATTTTTTCAGACTAGATAGTGATCTTCAGATCTTTGTGGTGAGAAAGAGACAAATTGCTTAGATGGGAAGTGTTATAGAAAATGAACTACAGTATCTGACACAGTGTGGAGCTGGAATAGGGCTGTATTTTTTCCCACTTTAATGATGCTAACAAACTTCAGTTGTGATGAGAAAATAGAAAACGGAGACTTGTTCTCTAGTCACCAATCCTAGATGTTATGCACAAAGGTTAGTGACTTAGTAGAAAAAAATATTTTAACCCTGCTGGCTTCTAGCCAAAGGGTGATTTATTACATTAATATCAACAATTTCTAAAGTTTTAATTTCTAAATGGGAATACAAAAGACTTGGCAGTAATATTTTAAGAACAAACAAAATCTTTTCCTAAAGTCACAAGAAATTACTAGAAGACAAATTAAGTTGTCCTTTTAATATGTGAAATAAAATGTTTCCTTTTGAAGCTAGATTATCCAAATATCAATAATGTGCGGTGAAGTATTAATGATTTTCTGTTAGTTAAAATTAGTATTTAAAAAATTCTTGCCAAATATGGCAGGAACAAGAGCAGATGGAGTTAAGATGATGCAGAAACTTCTGCCTAAGCTCTTAGATACATTAGCAAATAATCAAACATTTTAGAAAAATTGAAATATGTTCTGGTAAAAGATGTGGCTGAATGCCAGTTTCTATAAAACAGCTAGGCTCTTTTCAGAGAAAAAAACATATTATTGAAGAATAATTATGGTATTTTTCCTGGCACATCGTATTTTAAAAATGTATTTCCATCTACTACTATAAAATAGAATATATTAAAATAGAAAAATGAAAAAGTGGATGAATAAAAATAGAAAACATAACACTTTAAGCAATAGTCCTTTCATTAAGAGGTAATTAATATTCTGAAGTTTTCAAAACATCATTTTCACACCCAAAATTTCACAAGTCATCAAAGATAATTTTTAAATTCCATCTCCATAAGATGGTTTATACTTTTGCTTTTACCAACTCTCCATTTCTTACTATATTTATTGGTTTTCTACTCACTATGAAGGCAGTGTATTTTAAAAATATGAATATTTCTGTTTATATTTTTATTCTGTGTTCTGCCTATTTTTAATTTAACATTTTGCCTTGCCATTAGCTTTTTAAGCTGGTGACATATCATCAGTTATTTCTTGTTTTGCTTTCCAGCCAAACAATGCAGTTATTTCCCAGTCCACAAAAATTATTTTCAGAACACAGAACAAAGTATCTTTATCCCATGAGGTCTTATGGTGGAGTAACATGATAAACGGGCAATCCCATAAACACTGATAACAGATAAATGTCTTATAAAGTAATATGTAACATATGAAGAAATTACTGCATTTAATATTGACGTATTTTAATACCATGTTGAATTTTCTTTAGACCAGAATAAAATTGGTATGAATGAAATACTTTAACACCTTAACATATCATATTATAAATTGCCTTCAATAACCTAAGAATTTTCTGGCACTATTGCAAAAAATTAGCAACCTTACTTGATAAGCACATTACTTGAGGAACAAAACACTCCTATGGGTGTTAAAAATTTTGAAAAGCAGCCCTAAGAACAGATTTGAAAACAGGAAGCCAAAGTAGGGGAGCTTTGTTTTTTCCAAAATCTCAAAATGTTTGCAAAATGCCACTAACAACTTTCAAGTGAGATTTTTGAACCTTGTTTTTCAATGGGAAAAGACATACAGTCAGGAAAAAAAAAAAAAAACTAATCTTATGGAATATGTAATTTTTATGATGGCTGAATTTGAAACTGTGTAACATTTGGTCTTTGAAACTCTTTAAAGTGCATTTTCTTTCATCTGCTTGGATATGAATTTTAATTCTAGATGACCCCTATTAATCTGCCAGATAGCTGATGTTCCTGAGTCATTTCTCCCAGACACACTGTTACTCTTGCTGCTTGCTTTAATCAGAATTTAATAATACATTTTGCTAATACATTTTAAGATAATCTCTATAACTAGTACAATGAAACCTAAATTTTCTTGTTATTTAATATCTTGTAATTCATCTAGCAAATAAATCTTGAAAGATACATTTCTTGAGTCATAATTGACTCTATCTCTAGCTCCATCTTCATCCAACAAAAAGGGAGGGATCAAGATTTAGATTTAGAAATCTAGTTCTTTAAGTGACCAAAGAAATGGGGAAAGAAAACACTGAAAGTATCAGAAAGTTAAAAATATTTTCATGATAAAAAAATAAGAGGATATAGTATCTATGATTTGAAACCAATAGAGAATATTTGGTATGATTAGCTTCTCAATAAGCAGAATACAAGTACTAAGATAATTTACAAAATAAAACCGATTCCCAAAGTTTCTTGCACATTTTCCACAAACTGGTTTTGGCTGATAAGCAGTAGGCAAGCTATTCATCTTTGCAATGAGAGCATGTTTAGTTTATTCTTAATAATGAATAATTTTAGCTTTGAAGAAACATACACGAAGAGTAAATGAACTTCAAAGTCCTCATTACAACTAGAATACTGACTTATAACTCTTATTAATGACTCAAGTTTATAACACCGTGTAAATAGAAACTTTATTCCCACATGTGGGACAGAGAAAATAGAAGCTGTGGAAAGGCGACCCTCATTAGCCTTGGTCTTTCTGACACTAATCCTCCTTTCTAATTGTGCAATCGAAAGATACATTTTAGCTCCAAAGATCTGCCCTGGATTTACCTTGCAAACTTGATGGGTTAGATCTTTTTTCTACATACCACTTGACATAGCTCACGATGGCATGTGACCAGCTGACAAGGGATTCCTTCTCAGTGGGGACCAGCACAGGGAATGAGGTGATGACAGTGCAGAAACAAGCCACTCAATCTAAACTAACTAGTCATCCCTCCTATAGGTGACTGTTTTCTGCTTCTTAGATCTCAGAGACTTTCTTAATTTTGACACTCCCCATGACTGTACATCTACACTCTGATACTGCATGCCCCCAAATTGTTTTCTTATTTCTTTATCAAAATGCCCTTTCGGCTTAAGTCATCTAGAATTGATTCCTGTCACGAGGAACACTAACAGTTGACCCTATCTTCCTACTAATGATGTATTTATTAGAAAGTTAATTTTTAGGCATTTCATATTCTAAGATTTTTTTAAAATGATCCATACCAGTCTATTTTGTGAAGCCTATAATTCATTTCTTTATTATATTCAAGTTGTTATTTCAAGATAACAGTGATTTAACATAACGCTAATAACATTCTATTATATGTTGGACATAAAAGTTTTAAATACACAACACATAATTGTTAATACCATATTGAAACAGTACTGAAGCAGTGCAAAAATGTGCTACAACAGCACTAAAAGAGGGTCAAAGGACAGTGCCTAAGGTGGAGGAAAGGTCATTGTCAGTGGGTTCTCCTCCACACACACAATTACAAGGCCACTTGGGCTCAGGGTTCAAAAACAGGGTTCGTTTAACAAGCAGGAGATTGGAGAAAAGGAAATAGTTTCTAAGGCCATGCGTGCAGATAGTGCCTGCAGTGTTCAGAAGTCCCAAAAAAAGGCTGTTTGTGGAAGATAAGGTGACACTACAGCAGCCCACACGGGAGTCTGAAGGCTGAGCCAGATGCGACAAGACAGCAGTGGACTCAGAGCACCAGGAGGCAGTGCTGGAGAACCAGAGGCTGCGGTCAGCTCTTTAGATGTTGCGTCAGGCCCTACAGAGCTTCTTGCTGGTGATGTCAGAAATGGGGCCAAAGCAGGTGCAATGGCCGAGTCTCTGCACATATCTTTGGAGGCTTGGAGGTCTGGAAGTCATCATCTTCGAATCTTATGCAGATCCATGGATGCTGCCTACTTGATGCTTCCCTCTCTTCAGAGACTGACAGCAAAATGCTGCTTCTTTTTCCTTCAGAGGCCTGGATCAAAATCCTACCTTGAAGGTGGTCTGGTGAATGCTGCTTCTTTGAAGGCCAAGACTAGAATGCTTCTTCTTTGTTGCAAATAGGAAACAGCAAACTCTTTCTTCTGTCAGAGGTCAGGACCATTGGCTCTTGCTCTGCCTTATATCTGTTTCTTTTTTTTTTTAATATTTATTTTTTTACATACAAGCTGGGGTACAGGCCAGAGGCGTGGGGCGGCGAGAGGGTTCACCAGAGACAGAATGGGAAGCAGAACAGGCAGATCAGAAATATACTGCTGAGGGGAGCAGTGGGCGAGGCAGGAGAGGTCTGCCGCACCATATGGGATCCTCCCTGGCTGGGCGTCGAACTTACATCATGAGCTGCCAACGGCTCCACAGTGCAGCGCTCAACTGCTGCACCACCAGGGAAGCCCTGCCTTATATCTGTTTTGTGGTCCCTCACACTATAGACTCATTGGGCTGTTTTCAATGCTAAGCTCCTGATTGGATCACTTAGCACCAATTAGCTTTTTATCCCTTCATTTTCAGTCTGAATAATTAATGAACTGTACTTAAGTCTGATTGGTCCAGTTAGAATCCTAGAGCCAGATATACAAGGGGGAGAAGCCCAGCCCAGCCTGCACTCAGGTCAGGAGAAGGTTGTAGGCCTGTTGGCTCTACAGAACAAACGATGGTTCCAGGGAGCCATGACAGGAACCAGCCTTCTTGGCGCTAGGAGAGAAGAAATGTCCACAGGCATTGGGCCGAGGCTGATGTGGTTCAGTCCCAATAAAGTTGCCTTGCCTCATGGCCTCTGGGCACTGCAGGGATCTGGTTACAATTCAACCATCATAAAGGTCAATTTTTTCAGCAGAACAAATAATATTCTTTTATTTGACTATGATTCAGTGAGGATAGCAAGTCTCTAAGTCTAAACAATAATAAGTGCTGGAACATTAAATTAAGTTTTATGTTCTTTTTTTTTTAAGTTTTATGTTCTTTATTTGGTGCTATTTACTAAACATGAACATCCATCCATCACTATGGTGGGATAAGCAAAGAGCAAGAATGAACAGTGTAGGAGTGTTCCTTTGTCTTTATAGTCTCGGCAGCATTTCTTTCTGATCTTTTTTGGAGTCTGCAAATCTCTCGTTCCTGGTGTCTATTGCTAGGATATCTCTTCTGGATAAATAAAAGAATGTTCTAAGTTCTCTGGCTACCTGAGCCTTAAATTTCTTCCTCTCTTCAGTTTACCTTCAGGCTATGGACCCTATTTACTAGGACAAGGGTGGAATACCTGAGTACTGATGGGAGATGGTTGACACAGAAAAAAATATTTAACTGAATTTCTTAATTTTAATAATTGATTCATTTGTAAATTTAATAATGACTCAAATAAAATCCAAATAATATAAAAATTCACAACCTGTATCTTCATAGAGCCACCTTTTAAGCAGTGCCAAAAGACATAAGGAGAAATGAAGGATGTGACAATATATACATGACTCAGAATTATATTTGGATTTAAGAGGTCAATTATTCAGCTGCTATTTCTATTTGAATGAGCTTACACAGGAAAATGCAGGTAGAAGTTGAACTTATGGTGATGAGCAGATGAACAGACAGGGTCAGAAGGAGCACAGTGATCTATGGTGGTGAAGAACCAACAGGTCTCAAGGGTTAATGAATCAAAAGTAACTGATAACATTATGTATCCAGCACCATGCTCCTAAGACCTTGCACAATGTGTGAAAGGTGACTGCCTCTTTGGTTGGAATTCCAAGTGGAGCAGCATATATTGATTTTTGTAAGGGAACATTTGAACTTTTGGTCAAAAAATAGGCTAGTGAATTTTGGAGGAAAAGAATATTAAAAGCATCTGAATATTTTTGTTTTAAAGAGTATACTATTTAGTCATACTGGATTGTGCCTAGTCATACTGTATTTCTCATAATATTTATTCTGCTGTGATTTGCTAGTTGAGTTATATTTTTGTCTAAAATATGAAAAACTTGGATCCTTTCTGACCAAATTACTATAAACAATGACAGACTTTTTGGACATTACATAATGACATTCAAACATAACAAAAATCTTTTCCAGGATTTTTTTTTTTTTTTTTTTTTTTACTGTCTGACTCAGATTTGTCCATAATCTTCACACCACCTATATTCTCTCTCCAAATTTCAGCCTTCTCACTTTATACTTGCTTGCTGTTATTAAGATGTTCAAACAGCAGGTTACGGAAAGAGGCAAGAAAATGGTCAAACACTAACCACATCACATAGACTTATAGACTTATAATAGTGCTGGAGTAACATAAAACAGTTCCACAGAGCTTTATAATTTTTGACCTGGTTATGTTTTTAAACACAACATGATGTTGATCTCTTTACATATACCCTGTGGTGAGCTCTAGTGCCAGGAAAGGACTTTTTCCCGTTTCTTTCCTATTCTTGAATTCTGTTTATCTAAATAGCACAAAAACTGAAAACTGAAAAAAATTAGTAGAGATGAAGGTTTGAGTACCTATTATTTGTGCTTTCATAACCATGTCTACAGATAATTAACAAATAGTAGCTCTTACATGATTCATTTTATTTATATCTATATGATCCAGTTTATAGATCTAACATTGGCTAATATTTGGAGTTGAAGAATATTATCTGTCACACAAAAGCTTTCTTGGAAGAATAATAACATCGGGTTAAGATATGCTTGCTGTTATCTTGTAGGTATTAATGCAGGTCTCTATTTTTACTTTAATACACGAATACAGTGTCAGATTTTACCACTGCAGTATGAATTTGTTAAGGCATGTTCTTTTCCTTTGTGACACTACTAGATGGTATTTTCATATGTGAGTCAACAGATACCTGAAAGATTCTATGGTCGAGCCACTTCTTGACTTAGTGAAACTCTGCACTTAAGAAACATGCATTTAAGGTATACCGAGACTTACATACATATATACATACTTACATATGTGTATACACACACACACACACCCATATATATTTACATGCATATAAATCTCACTTGATTATTAGGAAAACTTTTGATCCAAATCTAAGCAGAGAGGTCTTTGTTATAAATTGGGTCTGTATCCTAACTCCCAAATTTGAATGTCAGACATTTTGTTTACCCTGAACTTGAAGTAAATATCAAGATCTTGCCACCTTAAAGCTAGCTCCATTATTAAAGAGACCTTGTGCTGGGAAAATAAGTTCAAGAAAATGATAATGAAAAAAATTAGTGAAATATGTTTGAGTATTAGTACATGACTAACTTATGTGACTTTACATGGAAATGGTGAAAGAATGAAGGGCAAAGGATAAATACCTTAAACACTGTGACCATTTCTACAAAAGCAGGGACAGATCAAGGTCAAAGAATGAGATTAATTTGATTAGTGATTCCCTCTCTAAGAATTTAATCAATTAAGCAGATACTGCAACACTTTTATTCATTGAGCTACCATTGATTTTTAAATCAAATATCTCTAGTCCGAAATTCTTTTTATGTTAGTTTCCTTTTTTTAAAATTGTAGACCAATATTATGAAGAAAATCATACAACTTATAAGCATGCTGTCTGGTAATATTTTACCAGACTAAGGAAATCAGATACTATATACACTCAGGTAGCCTTCCTAATTCTTCTGTGATGTTAAAACCCTTCCTACCAAAATTAAATGCTATTCTGATTTCTGATGCCAGTAATTACATTTGTCTATTATTTTTTTCTATAATTTGAATTTTATACTTTTTTCTATAATTTGAATTTTATACTTTTATACTTTTATAATTATTTTCTATAATTTGAATTTTATACTTATATAAAGACTGATATCTTTCATTAATCTTCAGAATTTGATTTTCTTGTATGCTGTATACATTGCTATTTTTGCAACTATACCATAACTACCTTATTTAACATATAACTGATGGTTAAAATACATATTGGTTAAAATACATATTGGAGTTATTATGAATACTGCTGTTATGAACATAATTATAGATTTCTTTGGAGGCTCAGATGTACTCATTTCTATTATGTGATATTGAGATCTGAAATTCATGGCCAGAGATCATGCACATGTATAACTTTTAAAGCTTACTACCAAGCAGTTTCCAAAGTCATTGCTCTAATTTGTATACCCACCACCAGGGCATCAGAGTTCCAAATACTTCATATTTTCACTACTTGTTGTTTTTTTCTTTATGCTAGTCTTTTTGGTGGGTGTGTGTTTGTAATTTGTGAATCTAATATTAAGGAATTTTGCCTAACCCTAAGACAAAAATACTATTTTATATTGTATTTTCCAATATTATTTTATATTGAGGTGTTTTACACTTTAATCTTAGTTATTTGGATTTTGTGAAATCGGTATTTGTATAGCTAAGAGGTAAAAGTCAAGATTATTTTATCCACCATAATAGCAACTTGATCCAATATCATTAATTTGAAAGACCATCTTCTGCTATTACATTGCAATATTACATGTATCATAAACCTAGTAACAAATACACATATAATTTATTTTTCCAGGTTCTGTTTTTTATTATTTTACATTACTCTATTTTTCTTTTTGTTACCTGTCTTATTTATATTAGCATTATAATAAGTCAAGCTATATGATAGAATAAGTTCTCCAAAGTTGCCCCTTTTCTTCAAGATAATCTTGCCTATTCTTGGGCATTTGCAATTCAACATAAATTTAAATTATTTTGCAAAAACTTAACATGCTGCTGTTATTTTTACTGGTTTTTCATTGAAAACTTAAATAATTTTAATTTATTAAACTCTGGGTTTTTTCTTTTGTTTATTTTATTATTTGTTTTTTTTCCCCTTACGTCATTGTAGTCCCCATAGTTTTTCCACCACTGTATAACCCATGAACCATAGAAGATAATTTGACATCTTTATAATATTGTGTGTACTGACAGAGGTCTTGAAATATTTTGTTATATTAATTCTTAGGTTCATGATGCCTGTTACATTAATTCCTTTGTATGTGATCCATATCATTTACTAAATATTGCTTTTTTAATTCTATGTAGAAATAAAATTGGTATTTTTATATTAGCCTTTTGTAGAATAAGTCCCCAAATTCAGCTACTTATTCTAATAAATTATCTGCAGTTTATTTGGAGCTTTATGCTTAAACAATCATATTGTGTCCAAATGATGGTTGAAAACATTTCTTCTTAATCAGCCCTTATGGTTTATATTTATTATGCTATTCTTAAAGCACAAACAAGGCCCCTCTAATATAGTGATTAATAAAAGTATTAATAATGGTCATTTTATATCATTCTAAAACCTGGAATGAAAGATGTCATCATTTCACATATTACCACATAAGTGATATCATTTCACACATTTAGCAGATAGATGAATTTTATCAAATTAAGAAAATTCTCAGCATTTTCCAACATTAACTAATTTTCATAGATTAAGACAATTAATTTTTCAAATCTCAGATATTATTTTTTATCTAAATATAAATAAAATATTGTTGTATTTTATTTGCTAGTATTTTACATAGATATATTTTCATTTTTGTTTATAGGAGAGAGAAATCACTATTTTTTTTTCTTTATTGTTATGTCTGTTTCAGACTTAGAATCAAACTTATAACTGTTTCATAATTTATGGATCATTTCCTGATTTTACATATTCTGGGAGAATTGTGTAAGATTAATATTAATCCTTCCTATATATGTAGAAGACTATTCTGGTGAAACTATCTGAAGTTTATGTTGTGGAAACATTTAATTTTCTGACTATATATCTTTTAGGGACATTGATTTATTTAGATTTTATGTTTCTTCTTAAGTTAGATTTGGCAAGTATATGTATAAAATTTTTAATTTCCTTTAATTTTCCTATTTTGTTATGCAAGTAGTTTTTAATTATATTCTAATTTATAGTACTTACAGTCTGTATAGCGGTATTTTATCATTCCCACTATGATATTGTATACTTTCTTTTCTTAAAATGACTATTTTTGAGTTTATCCTTCCGGTATTTACCTCTAAGATTTTTGTTTGATTTATTTCTTTCATATTTCTTATAAGCATACAACCTTCTGAAATTGAATCAGGAAGAAATAGAGAACCTGAATACACCAATTACTAGCAAGGAAATTGAAACAGCAATCATAAGTAATCCAAGAAAACAAAAGCCCGGACCAGATTGTTGTTTCACTAATGAGTTCTACCACACTTTATGAGACAAAGTAATACCTATCCTTCTCCAACTATTTTAAAATATTGAGGAAGAAAAAACTTCCTAACATGTTTTATGTGGCTAATATTACTCTGATTCCCAAAATAGACAAGGACATCACACAAAAAGAAAGCTACAAACCAATATCCCAGATAAACATAGAGGAAAAATCCCTCAAAAAAAAAAAATTCATAGCAAACTGAATTCTACACTATATTGAATGGGTCATAATACATGACCAAGTGTGATTTTTTCCAGGGACACAAAGATAGTTCAAATATACCAAGGAATCAATAAAATTCACACCCTAAATAAAAGGAAGGGTGAGAATCATATGATCATATCAATAAATGTGGAGAAATAATTTTAGAATAAAAACTCTAAAACTGGAATAAAAGGAATGCACTGAATATAGCAATGCCATAGAACATAAACCCACAGCTAACATGTACATGTTGGTGAAAATTGAGAAAAAATTATGATCACGTACAAGACAAGGATATCCACTTTCCCTGTTAATTTTCTACATAATATTGCATGCCTTAGCTAGAAAATTAGGCAAGAGAAAAATATAAACGTGTCATAGAGACATATAAAGTTCTTTGAGTCAACACATATATTATTGATATATTCTATAGGATGGTACTACATCCTCTGTGACTACTGCCTTCAATTTAACATTTCAGTTTAGCTGTGCCATAAACAAGTTTTCCCAATATTTTACCAAGTCAGCAAGTTTTTGAGATGTAATGGGTGATCTAAACAATAGATCCTAAGGTCATGAGTCTACTCTTGAATCTCATTTCACTGAGAAGTATCATAGTCTAATGTGATATTACGTGGAATCTTGTGCTGGTGGAACAAATACTTGATAGTATTGATGACTGAGGCCCTGAATTCAGGAAGATCATATAAGCAAGAGGCCCAAAGTAACCAACTTCCCAACAAGTGGCTGAATGATCTTCTCACGGAAGAGTACATTATTGAGAGCAAGTTTGACACTCTGTGATGACAACAGCTATATCTCTTCATGCTTATTATTCCAAAAAAGTAAATGTCGGTGCATTACATAAAGTTCCGATGATTCAGAGGATTTTCCCTCATAACTACCTAAAAATACAGTTTTTCATGAGGCTATAGTGCAATAGCCACACAATATTAATCTAAACCTATATATTGAGTATATATAACTGTAAAGCTTATCTAGAGAGTGCTTGATACTAGATATACCACTCCCATAGTACAATGAACTTATGTGGACCTTCTCAAACGTATGCCTTTGTAAACCAGACAGAACTATGCTCAGGGTACAAAATTCTTGAAGCATCTTTCCAGATGTTGAATCTCTATTAATCAGTACTCTTTTGACAAATAATTTATCGTCCTGGTAATTATCTTGTTGTTTAAAAGTATGCATTTCTTATTACAAATGTAATTTAACTTTCTATCATCATAAAATAATCTTTTTGTTGAGTATAACAAAATGCATTCATGTAATCTAAAAGCACATCCTTACCAACAAATTCTATGACAAATAGTTGACATGGAATGAGTTGATTTTCAAGACCAGGTCTTGTGAATACTAAAAATAATTACAGAGGGCCTCCCTGGTGGCACAGTGGTTGGGCGCTACGCTGTGGAGCTGTTGGCAGCGGCGACGTGAGTTCGACGCCGGGCTGGGGAGATTCCCACATGGCATGGTAGACCTCTCCTGCCGCGCCCTTTGCTCCCCTCAGCAGCGTATTTCTGTCGATCTGCCTGTTCTGCTCCCCACTCTGTCTCTGGTGAATGTCGGGAGCGCGCCCGGGCCGCACCACCCAGCCGCGGAAATCCCCACCCGGCAGCTGCTGAGGGCATGGACACCTCGTGCCTCAGCTTGTGCAGCAGGGTGTACACGTGGACAGTGCACGGATTGGGCGCTGGGGCTGACATTTACCGCCATTGGCCAGCAGGGATTGACCTTTGTACGGATTGGTTGTTTGTGCTTCTCCTTTTGCTGATTGGCTCGCTAAATGTATAAATGTAGAGGGATCCCGGAGGGCGGGGGGGAAGAAGAGAAGAAGAAGGAAAGAGAAGAAGAAGGAAAGAGAGAAGAAGGAGAAGAAGAATAGAAGAATAAAGCTGCAGGTTTGCTGAAAGATTGCTGCCCCGTGTCGTCCTTGCTGGTCAAGCGCGCGACAGGTGAACCTTCTTGCCACCCCATGCCTCTGGTCTGTACCCCAGCTTGTATGCATAAATGGATCAATCTTTAAAAAATATAATAATAATAATTACAGGAAATTGTCAATATTTCTAAATTCAACAGGAGATAAAGAACAATGTGAGATTTATTAAAAAGATGCTTTTTTTTTCACTGCTCACAATAGCTAAGACATGGAAACAACCCCGATGCCCAAAAAATAGATGACTGGATCAAGAAGACGTGGAACATATACACAATAGAATACTATTTAGCAATCAAAAAAGATAAACACATGCAATACGCAGTGACATGGATGGAGCTAGAAGGGAATATGCTCAGCGAAATAAGACAGAAGGAAAAAGAAAAATATCGAATGGTTTCACTTTTAGCAGGAATATAGGGGACCAATAAGAGAGAGACATTCAGTGAGTGAGAGGGAGGATAAGGGTTAAAAATGGGAGAGAAAAGAGCTCAAGGGACTATGGCGACAGTTCACAGGTGAATTGGTCGTGGGAAACCTATGGGGGATACACAATAATGTAAAATACATAAATAATAATAAGAATAAATAAAAAAGGTAAAAAAAGATGCTATTTTACAGACCAGGTGGATCACGAGGAGAAATTTTCGGCAACGAGTTTAAGCAAATTTGATGCACAGTGGTGAGAGATGAGTAGTAAAGAGAGGTAGTAGAAGGTCTTTATTGAGATATATAATAAGTAACAGTGGCTCAAATCAGAAAAATGGACATCATTCTTTGCTAGCTTATAATTATTTCTGTCTCCCCAGCTGAATCCTTTGTGAAACAAATAGAAGAGAAAGTTGATATATTTAGGTAAAAGACTACACATAGTGATCTAATAGGATAAGGTTCACTTAAACTTCATAAGAAATGAGTTGACCTAATTTTCAGGTCTGTTTCTGTGAGAAATAAAGAAATGCTCAATCCACTAAAAAAATACGTTTTTTTGTTGTAATTTTGATTTAGAAAATTTTTAACATTAATTTGCCAATTTTACATTCCCAATAGCTTTCTCTTTCTCTCAAAACCATCACAAGATGTACTCTGAAAACAGTACAGCCAACTAGCCATGATATAAAGCATCAAAACTCACCATCTGGGCCTCCCTGGTGGCGCAGTGGTTAAGCGCTGCGCTGTGGAGCTGTCGGCAATGGTGACGCGAGTTCGACGCCCGGACAGGGAGAATCCCACATGGTGCGGCAGACCTCTCCTGCCTTGTCCGCTGCTCCCCTCAGCAGTGTATTTCTGATCTGCCTGTTCTGCTCCCCACTCTGGTGAACCCTGTCACTGCCCCGCGCCTCTGGCCTGTGCCCCAGCTTGTATGTATAAATAAAATAAATCTTTAAAAAAAAAAAAACCTCACCATCTGGACACCATGACTGAATCTTAGCTAATGATACAGTACAGCCTTTCTAATAAAGAGGCCCCAAAGTACTACCCACATATTACAACAGATTTATACTATGCCAGACTTCATAATAGTGTTAAATGTAATTGGAAATATAGTTTTAGATTGAAATAATCTAACTTTGTATTCCTCTGTCTACTTAGTTGTGAAAGCTCAAAATAAAGTAAGCCTCGATTCTCTAATTTTAGAGGTTCTCATGTGAAAAAATCAGAGATGATGATGACTGACATGTATGATATCATACAGAAGGATATTGTAATTGGTAAGAGCCATAAAACATGAAAATATATAATATGGTGGACCTGTGTTAAATTCTCATTTGAAAAAAAGCAATTCCTTCAAGAATTAAAATAGGCCCCCACCTGGAACCCTCAGGTTTTAGTCTCTTTCAGAAATTACCCTAAATGCAAGTGCAGAAACATTAAGTTCCCAAGTTTTAAGTCTTGTGGTAATTTTAAAATCTAAATATTTAGTCCTATACTAACACTATCATCTGATTCAGTTTATTGATGAAATTTTGCCATTTCAAATATTTTTGAATGAGTTGGGCTTTTAGTACTTGCATATCAATGCAATATTTGCAGCTAGTAAACAGATTTTTACAAAATTCTGTAACAGGAGTACATGATCCCCAAATTTCATATTATGTCTAGATATTAGACAACCTTTATGTATTAAGGCAGAAGACAGATATTCTCAAAGGCAGACAGACAAAAGAACATTGAGCCTTCTTCTGAAGATAAAATAATAATGCAATCCAAGCAACTAATGCATACATTAAAAAAGCAAATATTAAGACAAAGAAGTCTTAGATGAAATGTGGTGAGTAATGTCCATTCATCCACCCATCCTTCCATGGATCCATGGATGAGGAACTAAAAGTCATATAGAAACAAGGGCAAACAATAAAAAGTATTAGGACTTTCACAGAAGGTAAAATATGGTTCCGTTGAGAAAAATTAGAAAAATATATTTTCTTTATTGTATATCTTTCTTAATATTAAAAGCACATAGGTTATAAATCAAAGAGATCCCGATTATTAATAAAGATATTTAAGAATTAATACATAATTTTAATTAAATGTTTATATTTCAATACTCATTCAAATCCATTCAGTTTATTGTTTATATGTTCACATTCAAGCAAACTTAAATTTAAATATTTTCATTAAATTAAAAATAGAACATTTTAAATAAACTTTGTACCCATCTTTCTTCATCCTTTCTCTTTCTCATTTTAAAAAATTTAATTGCATTATATATCCCCATGTATTTCAATACAGGTAATTTCTTAAATTGTCAGTATTTTTGTTGCATAACATTTCTTTCTCTTGATATTTTACATAACTTATTTTTGGTATGCATACATTAATATGCAATTTAATGACGCTAAATCATTATTTGGAATTATTTGAAGGAATACTTGTAAATTGAAATTGATAGAGTAAAGTGGTTCATAAGGGCTATAGTACTAGAAACTATTATGGTTTATTTTTCAGTTTTTATTTTGTATGTTTGATTAGATTTCCATATGTAAGAATTTGGAAAGGACATTTTAATAAAGGACAGTAAAATGAGAAAAAAAATAAGACAGACTCTGGTGTGATATGAATAAAATGAAGGAACTACCTTAAGTAAGGGATGGCTAATAAAGTTGCAAGAAAAGCATTATGAATATCAGTTCATTTATTATTCATTCATTCATCCATTCAGTTCTTTGACCATTATGCATTTAGTCTTTATTGTGATCTAGGCATTATTCTAATACCTTGGTATTAATTAGTAAACAAACACAAAAATCTGCTGTCTTAGCCTCTGCAGTCTGAGGACGGTGGAGACTGGGACTGGTGCATGTGGGACGCTGACTGGTCCGCGCAAAAGGCAGTGATATTCCAAGTGGGAAAAAATACAGAAAAACAAATCAGACTTACAAGCAATGTTACATATTGATTATTGGATGTTTAAGAAAATTGTTATGCCTAGTAATGGTGTCTACTAGATCCATTTTACCATTTATACATAATTACCATGGATTCCACGTGAATGTAGAAGGGTTGGTTCCTAATCCTGTCTTTATTTATTTAGCAGAGAGAGCCGAAAAAGGACTTAAGGCACCTTTCAAAAATACGTATAGCAAAATAGAGTAAATCTCTGTACTCTGTTTCCAAACTCTCTGGAGACTGAATTTTTCTAACAAAAATAATCCCCTTATCAAAATCATGTAACTATTCATAAAACAGACGGGGCCTCTAGAAAATTGTCTTTCTTGGATCACTAAATAATTATTTTGTGATTACGTGCTTCTATAATTCTTACTTCACAGGAATTTAAGGATTGGTGAGCTGAGAATCTGTTAAGGATTTAAGAGCTTTCAAGAGAAATGATCTATATAAATGCAGGGTTTTACATTCCAATATTCTCCTTTTACACTCCCTGTCAAGGTGGGGCTCACTCAGAGATCAGCTTATGTGGCATTTACTGCATAAGCTGCTGATTATGTTCTTTAAAGTCTGTGAGGCACTGCTCACAGATGGTAACTGATGTACTCACAACTTCTGAGAATGATTTGTCAGTCATCACAGAATCTCTACATGGCCACAATTCCTTTTAGGTTCTTGGTTGACATTTGAAGTACATTATATTTGACAGCTATTACAGTGATAAACAGTGTTGATGACAAAGTTTTTGTAATTTTTGTTTCACTGACTCCATTTACAATTTAGAGTTAATTTGTGTTCACATAAGAAAAATAAATTTGCAAGTGAATTTGCAAATTGCAATAATTTTCTAATTAAAGAAAAGAAAATTAAAAACAAAATTACTCCCAATTACCAACAAATTTCAGGGAAAAAAACCTGTGATTTCCTAAATTTACTTGACTATTATAACTATTTTCATATTTTTTTCTATTCTTTTAGGTTTTGGGTAGTCTATATTTTTTAAAAAATAAACAATTATTTAATAATTCTCTTTTTGCCCCTATATTGTCATTGTCTGAAATTACTTGGCACCTTTCACGATATTCTGTGTAAAGAATATTATTTAGCTACAATGTTGGCTAATACGTTTATTTAGAAGTATGTCTATGTTGTATTTATATTCTCACATCTACAGTGCAAACATCTAAGGTGAAAATGTACAGCCGAGAGTCTAAAGAAGAAATCAGTGGGCCGAGATTGCTTGTAGGGGAGGGAAGAGAGCATGTGAAGTTAATCAGTAAATATATATTCTTACTGTGTGGGAGGTTTGAGGTTTTCTTTTGATACTCAATTTCTTTTAGCCTTTTCAGAGTACTACCCATTCTCTGGCTAGAACCCTTACCTGCTAAAGTAGCAATGCTACCGTTGAATAAATAATGACAATTTATTCAAATTACTTGATAATTTTTATGTGGATTCTAGATAATTTTGAACCCAATTGTTGTCTCCTACATATGCTAGTAATCAAGAAGATCTTAACTTCCCTTCAGTTTGACTAAACCCTAAGACGGGTTTCTTCCTGACTACTTCTTTGACCTTTTTTTCTATTAGAGTTTTTATTTAAGAAAACTTATTAGTAAATTCTTTCCTGCTCCTTTGAAATGTAAATCTCTCTCCCATCCTATTGCTAGTTTTGCAACCCAAGGACTTCTTTTTCAAGGTCTGGGAGCAACCTTTTGATATAATCAAGATATGATATAGGATATATACAGTTTGCATATATCTTTTGCATATGTAATTTGTATATGCATTTGGATATATGTATCTATACATACACACATACATATAGATATTTGTATAGTATCGATTCCTACAGTGTGAACCCTTTCTAAGTAGTGGTGAAATAGTGAAGAGAATAAGATTATATTTCTTTGTATAAGATATATGTGTTATATAAGTTTAAATACACGGGCCTCTCTGGTGGCACAACGGGTTAAGCATAGCACTATGAAGCTATCCAGAGCCAATGCAACAAGAGTTCGATACTCAGCCAGGGATATTCCCACATGGCACAGCAGACCTCTCTTGTCTCTCCCGCTGCCCAGCAGTGTACTTCAGTCGATCTGCCTGTTCTGCTCCCCACTTTGTCTCTGGTGAATCCTCTTAACACCCCATACCTCTGGCCTACACCCCAGCTTGTATGCACAAATAAATGAATCTTAAAAAATAAATTAAAATACATAGGTGTGTACACAGATAGCCCATACATACATATTTAAATATATTATATATCAATATACAATTCACAAATCATCTCTAAAATGGATACGTTTCAAAAACATTGTAATATCACATTGACTTGAAAAAGTACTAAAAGGCAGAGTGCAAGCAGTTTATTGGATAGAATTTTACACATTTATCTAAATTTCCTTAAATATAATATAAAACTTTGATTTTACTTTCACTTGCATCTTGATCAAATTCTCTGTCTGTCATCCAAACATCCTACTGGGGCCTCTGATGAGATTTAAGCCTACAAGTCCCTTTTAGAATCAATGAGGACACTGTAAAGATTTCCTTTTTTTGATTCTCAGTTTATTATTGATTTTTCAGGATGTCTGTTTGACTGTAATGTAAAGGAAGACTGTAGAACAGCTTAATCAATATGTCATTTTTCTTCATGAATTTGGTTGATTACTCACTGACTTTATTGGCTATTGGATGATAGATCAACAGTATAGTTCCTGACTGGTTACATTTTTGCTAAAACCAAAAATCTGGCTACTCTTGAGTCTGAACAAACATTTAACTTACTAGTGACCTTCTTCCATGGCCTTCAGTTCTCTTACAAATCCTAATATGCAATTTAAGTTTAATTAACACTAAAATACTTGGTCTTAGAAAAATGTAGATTTCTTCCTTGAGTAAATATGCTTCAAAGAATAATCAAGTGAAGTGGCAACTCAATTCAATAAGAATTAAATTTTCTCTGATAATGTAATGAAAAGTAACTACCACTACAGAAATATTTAGTTTTAAATAGGGTAAGAGTACAATAAATTGAGGGTCAATACCCAACACAATGAGGGACATCTTGGAGTGAGAATAATATTTGGAATAATTTTGCAAAAGATATTCTTGCCTGTTTTTTATGGATGGGTATAAGAATTTTACCGCAATCATCAGTTATGTTCTCCCAGTTACAATAATTTACCTTAATTTCAGTCAGTATATTCTATTAAATCAAACATATATAAAATAACAAAACAAGTGTTTGTGAATATATGAACTGACACCGTGGAATCATCATACATATAAGTTAATATCTGTTAGTTTATATTCAGCAAACAGAACGAATATTCAGTTGTATTAGTATGATTTCTGAAAGAGGGAAAGGAGGCTTACCATAGTAAATATTCTGACAGTCTACAGAAGAAATACAGAATTCAAAAGTAGGTAGAGCTGAGCCTATGTTATACACTTAATATACCTTTAGACAGAATGTTTTAAGAAATTATTTCAATATTGATCGTATCAGGATCTTCTTTTATAGAGTTTGTTTTCCAGTTCCTCTGTTAATCTAAATCAGTTCATGTTCTTCTACAACACATGCATGACCCTGCAAAATCCTTAGTTTCTATACATGGATCTATCAGTCATTGAAAACCTCTGTAGAGAGCAATAACCCACTCTCTGCTTTGTCCATCCACAGTGATTTCAAACTTTGTGACACGGTCAAGTTCTTGTTCTAGTATTCTTTGGTTCTCAAATCATCCTCAGGTTTTGCATTTGGCTCTCAAAACTTGCTTCAGCTTTATTTCCATTGGAATACCTTTGGTATACCACTTAAAGAGATCCTTCAGGACTTGCTATCAGGTAGTCTTGAATTCACCTTTCAAGAACTTCACTGAAAGAAAGAAGCCCAACTATCTTCCTCTGATGCCACAAAGAATAAAAGTGGCTTCCTTGGTAAATCTACACAATAAATCCTGACTGAGAAATAAATCAAATACCATCTGAATAAATGTAGTTAGTCAATTTAGAGACTCTGAAGCATAGAGTCTCCATTAAATACAAGACTGTAGTTCCAGCTATTTCCTTTAAAGATTTGCTGGTTCATATACCTGTTCACATACCTGTGAACATGCTGGAGTTGTGGCTCTTGTCCAGTTTTTACCATATGTCTGTCATCATTTCCTGTGGTTGTCGATAAATGACATCTGTGGCTTCAGTGGGAGAGAACTTAAAAACCTCATTGGTTTTTGGCAGAAGATAACCTATCCTCATCTGAATGACTCCTTACTACCTATAACTTTAAAACATAGCATACCTGGGTTCCTCTCTATTTCAAAACAAACACATCTTCTATCCTTTATCACTTATGGAACTCCAGCCATTTAAAATAATTAGAATTAGAAATTCATAACAATTTGAAGCATATTTTCTTTCCAGTTCTTTAATTCCTAGTTTTAAGTAACACACAAAACCACCAAAGTAAGGTATAACAACAACAACAACAATAGTAAGTAATGAAGAAATAAAATGTGGTCACAATTTTTAAAATACATCAAAATAACAAAATTCTCAACACAATTAAAAATGTTATCCTTTCATGTATCCATTGCAAGGAGATCCTGAATTTAGAGTACTTACTATGTGCTAGGTAAGAGCTATCTAGATATTTAGAGAAAACAAAGCTAATAAAGCACAGACTCTTTTCCTCAAACTTTTGAAATTTAAATTAGGGAAGGAAGTTTAAACAAGTAATCACACTGATAGGTGGATAAGTGCCAGATGGATGTGTAAAACTATGAGAACATATGTGTGTGTGTGTGTGTGTGTGTGTGTGTGCATGTGTGTGTGTGTGTGTATGGCTTAATTATAGTGTTCCAAAATACAGTAGTAGTAGCAACAACACAGCTGCAGCATTATAAATCTGTTCATTTTATAAAGACAAATCCCTTCACCCTGTCCAAACTCAATGTCCTATAATTCACAATGTAAACTCAAGATGCTATTCATTCCTCTTCTAGTTCAAATTCCTACTTTACGGCCTATAAATTACAGAACTATGAAGTCAATCCTCAAGTTCATCTTGTACTAAAAGATAGAGAATAAGGTAAAATAATCTTTGTATGTAGCTCAAATAGCATATATTATATCTACACATATACCTTTTGTGCATATATTTCTTATTTATACATATATATATAGTAGATATATCATAAATAATGCTTTCATTATTTCCACAAATGTTCATTAATATTGATAATTTACAGGTTCTTCTTAATAAAAGACACTTCAAACACTACTTTCCTGTCACCTAAGTGAATTGGTTTTCTCTTGCTTTGTCCATGAGTCATTCAGTTTATGAGTCAAACAACACAAAATGTTGATGCATCATATGCAACATGTAGAATCTTAGAAACTATTTTATTTCTAAGTGCTAGAATGAACAGGTGTTGAAATTTTCATTCCTTCTTGCAGTTATTTGAACGTGCACCTGATTACCCTATATTCACTGAAATAAAAGCCCCTGAAATATTTACATATTTTTACTCTGGAACATGCCTGTTTCTTGTAAAGGCATTTTAGGATGCCTATTCCTCTCACTCAAAAATGGGCATGAAATAAACTTAGTGACATAACCCTAAAGTAACATAGTGGATGTACTTCAGCTGCTATTTGGTAGAAACAAACCATATCTTGTTTTTTGTCTTATTTTGTACAGCAAAATAGTAACCAAATGTTAGGCATATAGTCATATAATTAGTATGAGTGAAAATGTTAAATTTACTCCAATTCAAATATGACATCTGGAACATCAACTGTAATAGGAGTCACCACTTGACTAGAGTCCAACATATTCTATTGTCATTTCCCAAGTTCTATCTTTCTTTTGTATAAACTAAATTAGTAAGTTATTTGAAGATCTACTAGAAATTTGAATCTTTCAAATTTTTTCAATAATATATGTGATTTCCTATTTTCTGCTCTATTTTGACAGAGAAATACTTTCAGATGTTCCTATATAACCCTTCCCATAATATTAGACTTATTCCATAGACCAGGATTAATGTACGAATGTGTCAGTTTTTTAAACAGAGACGGGGGAATAGCTGGTAGAGGGACTCATCCACAATCAGAAAAAGTCAAATCAAATTACATTTCACTCCATTATGAGTGGCAGACCCCAATGGTTTCCCACAGATTAGAATTTGCTCACAGAACGTATCCAAAAATCCCGATAAGATAGTTCGTTCTCTTTCCTCATGTGTATCTATCTTAGTTACTATCTGGACACCATCTTAGGAAATAAGTGGTCACACACTTTTAGCTGCGTGCCCGAGTCCACCTTCGAAGGTCTCCAACTGTCTTGTAATCCATGAGATATGGACAAAGATTCTAGATCAAATCTGAGAATTCGGTTAGTTGAGTTTTGGGCCATAACTCATACTTAGGTCCGTCTCTTGTTTGTCAAAGATTTTTTTTTTTTTTGCAGATATGTAAATAAAGAAGGATCCCTATTAATCAGTGCCAGAATACATCATCAATGCTTCACACGGAAACTATTGTGCTTTTGGCACTGCTGTCCTTTTGGTAACTCTGTCAACTTTGCCTTTGGATAAAGGATGAGGGGCTGCCACTAGATATCTACTATTTTGAAAGTGTTTCATCAGCTTCAAATTGATGTCAGCACCTTACCTTAATCATTTACTTATAGATAAATCAGTACGGATCTTTAAGGGGATACTCATACTCTTGTTACCTATGTATTCCTCAATGCTTTTCTTAATAAACGGACCCTTATTACTTAATAACTTAAACATGATAAATACATGCAAGCATTATCTCCATAAAAATTAAGAGTCCTTCTTCTACATTATATTAATTATTTGTGACATTTTGGATTCATACAGT
Source organism: Scalopus aquaticus (assembly GCA_004024925.1). NCBI lineage: Eukaryota > Metazoa > Chordata > Mammalia > Eulipotyphla > Talpidae > Scalopus > Scalopus aquaticus. The sequence continues at coordinate 44,156 of PVIJ01013517.1, forward strand.
GTAGGTCAAAGTTGAATCCAGCTTTAGTTAATCAACTGAACTAAATATCAGATACATGTCAACATAAGTTGAAAAAATCTTGCAGCCTTTTTTTGATCCTTAAGTCTTATCCTTTATCAGATTTATTATTGTCTCCCCAGGTCATTGATATATTGATAGCTTTTTTAACTGTCACTTTGTTGGGAGATATAAATAGGTCTATAAGATGTATGCATTTATAGCCTTTTAAAAGAAAGACCACAAACCAACATAGGATTTCTAAGGAAGCAGATCTATTCACATCAGAAAGAGGTAGAAGGATTCTACCTCCTGGCAAGGAAAGTTCTGTGGAGTTGGTAGTTCAGATCTGTCCTTCAAAGAGAATTCTTGGAGACTTTTCAAGCAATAAGAAAATTTCCCTCCAAAAAACCCAAAAAAACAACAACAGAAAAGAAAGTGAGACGCCCCCAAAACATGGCGGCGAACAGACGCTAGGATCAGTCTCTCCTGCAAAAAATCGATTCTTGGAGAAAAATATCCCTAACTTTGAGAGCTGTCTCAACGAGAACCGGATACCCTACGCAATACAATCGACCCTGGGGTGCTTTGGACTTATAAATAAACTGAAGAGTCGGAGTAAAGAGAAGAGAGGGGACAT
>PVIJ01013518.1:0-44785 GCA_004024925.1 Scalopus aquaticus
GCAAAACTCTACATGACATACATCTCAGCAAAATCTTTAAAACCACTTCCCCCATAGCGAAGGAAGTAAAAGAAAAGATAAACAGCTGGGACTACATCAAACTAAAAAGCTTCTGTACAGCAAAAGAGACAATAATTAAAACAAACAGACACCCTACTAATTGGGAGAAGATCTTTGCACACAATACAACCAATAAAGGGCTGATAATAAAAATCTACAAAGAGCTCACACAACTCAACAAAAACAAAGTCAACAATCCAGTCAAAAAATGGGCAGAAGAGCTAAAAAGACACTTCTCCAAAGAAGAAAAGCAAATTGCCAACAGGTATATGAAAAAATGTTCAACATCACTTATAATCAGGGAAATGCAAATTAAAACCACAATGAGATACCACCTCACGCCAGTGAGAATGGCGCACATTAATAAAATAGGCAACAACAAATGTTGGCGAGGATGTGGAGAAAAAAGAACTCTCCTACGCTGCTGGTGGGAATGTAAATTGATCCAACCACTATGGAAAGCTGTATGGCGTTTCCTCAAACTGCTAGAAATGGAACTTCCATATGACCCGGCAATACCACTATTGGGAATATACCCAAAGGACACAAAAACACTAATCCGAAAGGATACATGCACCCGCATGTTTATTGCAGCACTGTTCACAATAGCTAAGGTATGGAAACAACCCAGATGCCCAAAAATAGATGACTGGATCCAGAAGATGTGGTACATATACACAATGGAATACTATTCAGCATTCAAAAAAGACAAACACATGCAATTCGCAGCAACATGGATGGACCTAGAGGGGATCATGATCAGTGAAATAAGCCAGGAATATAGGGGAAGCAAATAAGAAAGCGACATTCAGCAGGGTAGGAGGGGAGGGGGAGGGCTCAAGAGGGGGGAGGAGGGGAGCACGGAGGACTATGGTGATGGCTCCACGGGTGAACAGGTGGTGGGTAACTTATGGGGAACACACAATAATATAAAAGATATGAATAACAAAAATAAATAAAATATCTATTAAAAAAAAGAGATCCAGAAAATTATTTGGAAAGTCAGGAAAAGAGAATTCCAGGGAGCCCTCAGACCCTTTGCACAAACTAACTACAGAATGTCACCTTCTGCTTCTAGGTGGGAAGCACCTAGGTGTTTAAAGAAGAGAGTTGAAATGAGCAAAGATGTGGGGAAGAAAGGGTGGATTAGGGATGAAAGCAGGGGGTGAGGAGAGAAGGGGAAAGAAAAGCAAGAGAGAGATCAGGGCAACAGAAGAACAACAGACAAGGAATTCCTTAGCTAGTTTGTAAAAATAACCCGAACTTGTAATCTAAGATGGACTATTTTCTTATAATTTAAGAATGGACATGAAACTCATTTCCTCCTTTGGGGAGGCTGGCGTGGGGGAGGGATCTGTCTGTACTAGTCCTCTGCAGCTCATGCGGAGTTCAGGTCCAAGGTTTCATCATCCTTGCAGCATCTCCAAGCCTCCCAGGGAGCCCCGACACCACTCAGGTTCCACAACAAGACACCAGCTCCCTGCTCTCAGATGATTGCTTTTCTCTAGACGCCTTATTGCATCTACCTTAATTGCTATCTCTCCCCACCTGAGGAAATACTCACCCCTCCCCCGTGTCACTCCTGACACCATCAAGACCCGGGCTGGTCCTCCCATCCAAGACATAAATCACACCTGCAGCTTGACAACTGTGGCCCCTTCCCCCAAAGAGTGTACTGCAGTAAGTTGGGGAGGGAGTGGGAGATGAGGAAAATAACACTGGAGCAAAGAGACCTTCCCTTAGGGGAGCTGAATGGACACCAGAGGGCTAAAGACCTTCAGAGAGAAAGTGAAGACTAAGACAAAGCTGATTCCAAAAAGCACAGCCTTCTTTCCCTTAGGTCACAGAGAGCGGTCAGCTCCAGGTGGCATATTCAGACACTGCACTAACCTAAAGGAAGCTGCACCCAGCAGAAGCAGGGAGATCCAGGGGCCCCGCAGCAAGCAAAGCCATGGTGGTTAGCAGTGAAGAGACGACCCAGTCTTGGATTCCCTCCTTCATGGCGTGGGGAAGGCATAGTGGTTGAAGCCCATTCCGCTAGCCGCGACCCGCACACATCATGTAGCAGAAAACGCAAGTCTGAAAGTCAGGGGGAAAGGTAGGGAAGGAAGCTGCAAGGTCAGAGTGAGCGCCTGGGGAAGTCTGATCACTCAACATGTTTAAAGCATTATTAGACTGTCTGGAAGCAGCGCACGCAGAATGAAAGGGGGAGGGAGTCCAAAGGGCTGTAGGAAAGAAGGGGCTGTAAACTTGAGTGCCTCCTGGAGTTTTACTGAACTGCCCGCAACACTCCCAGGGTGAGAGTTAAGAGAGGGCAAATGGGTAAGGAGGCAGGAGGCTGAATACAAGAGGAGAGGCGTGTGGAGTGGAGGTTAATTGTGGCCGTCAGAGATGAGTGGTTACATGGGGAGATTCATTTAAAATTAACGAGGCATTGGTTGCATTTTATAGGTCTTCCTAGGTAGGAAGATCATAAGCCAAAGGCAGCATGGAACGGCTCCTTGGAAACTTCCTGACCAAACCCCTCAGGCCAAACAGACAGACGTGGGCCCTCCACACCAGAGAAGCCCAAAGGCCCATGGATGTCAAGAGCCAAGGCCAGGAGTGGGGTCCCACCCGAGGAACAGGGGTCAGGGCCACTCCAGAAGAGGGCACCGTGGTCGTGGCAGGGCATCAGGCCCTGGGAATCAACACGCTTGACACTTGAAACTGAACCTTTGCTCTGCACTGAGCTCACGCAAGGAAAAAACCCTCAATACCAATATCTTACTACGGCCACCCTCAGAGTTAGGAAGCCCCAATTAGTGTGAACACAGGAGGGAAGTGTGTTTCTCACACTCCCCACGCGGTGCCAATAGGCTTGATCCAGATGTTGCTGGATAAGTTTGGATGCTTCTCGAATCTCACTTGGGAATGGCATTGGAGATGGTGTCTGTCAGGATGTCCTGGTTTAGAAAACAGGCTAAAAGCGACCTCCTCTGGGAAGGCACCCTAGTGCCCCGGAGGGAAATATTGCCTCTTCTGTGCATTTTGTTCAAACTTCTATTATTTCATCTTCCTGATTTTTTTTTACTACTGTTTAATTCAAGAGTGAGAACATGGCCTCATCTATCTTTATCCACATCACACGGCATAATCAAAGCCTAATAAAAGTGTCTGTGGGTAAGGGAATGAAAAGACAAAGTCAGTTTCTAACTGTGGTAACTAACCAGAGATGACAATGAACCAGGAAAAAAGGGAGGACTCAAGAGAAAGTTAAAAGCCAAGAGGGAAAGAGGATCTAGAAATATTCCCAGTGAACAGGGAGCATGAGAGTACAAGCACTGTGCTGGGGAATGAATAAAGAAGCTAAATGAACTAAAAAGACATAGTGCCTATGTCTTATAAGATCAAAGTTTCCCAACACCAGGAAATGGAGGTTCCCAAGACATTCACACACCAGAAACCACACAAACGATCAGTTTGAGCTTTGATCATGCTATGAAGAGCTCTAAAACTGTAACTAACTTTTCAACATCCAATTTCTCATCAAATCTAACTAGTGAAGAAACCTAAAATAGTGTAGAAAGAATGTTGGCATGAATAGACCAGCAATGCTTTTTCTCTTTAAAGAAAAAAAAGATAAACTCATGCCATTCACAGCAACGTGGATGGAACTAGAAGGGATCGTGCTCAGTGAAATAAGTCAGAAGGAAAAAGAAAAATATCAATAGTTTCACTTATAGGAGGAAGATAGGGGAAGAAAATAAGGGATCAGAGAAAATAACAAAAAAACCCGACAACACAACAAAACAAAAATAAACTGACAACTATAAATCAGAGACAATCTACAGGGGAGGGGAAGCGAGAGGGATGAAAACGAGGACAGGAAGAGCACAAAGGACTATGGTGATGGTGCATGGGTGAATTGGTGGTGGAAATTCTAGGGGGACAGCACCTGAGAAAAGAAAGCAAACATTGTACAAAAATGAACAATGATGCAAAATATATGTAAAACAATACCTACATAAGTAAATAAATAAGAAATAAAACAAAGAAATAAGAAAAGTAACTACAATAGCCTGAACCTCCAGGGTAGGAAAAGACTGTCTTGTATTTCTTCTGCAAGCGTCTCTGCCTCTGAATAAAGAGTGGCTCCTCGGAGATACACCGGGAGAGGGGTGAGGGGAACACGGGCATTTTGGGGGTGTTCTTCAGAGTGGAAAGCTGAAAGCTGCCCGGATGTGGGAGGAGGAGGAGGCCCATCCAGGCCGCGTAGGAGGCTTATTCTGCAGGACGGGAGTCACGAAGGCACGTCAGCCACAAGTATGAGGCAGATGACTGCAGAGGGTGGATTTGAAGGCAATAAACCCGGAGGCCGTTGCATTAGGCTGAAAGTGGCTGGTACAGCCTGAGCTGACTGCTGTGTGAGAAAGGAGGAGGAGGGGTGAGAAGGTGCCGTGTGCCAGCCACTGTGGGGGCACCAAGGCAGGTCACTCGGTCGCTCCCTCTGGGCTCTGAGGAAAGGCCGCACTGTGAGGTGTCTGTGGACTCCAATGTCATCATTAAAATGGTGGGATTGTAACAGGGCGGTCCCCAGGAAAAGGGGAGGTGCCAGGTTCCCTGCCCCACCCAAGGGGCAGGGGAGCTGAGCAGGGAGGAGAAGAAGCCGGAGAGGAGACTGGAGAAGGGAAAGCATGAAGAGCCAGAAGGAGGCCTGGGGGAGGCACACGGAGCAGAGAGACATGTGGAGAAGCTGCACTGGCCTCTTGTCCTGGACTGACTGAGACAGACGTCGGGGAGAGACCCGTGGGGAGGTTGACAATGGCAGCTTTTGTCTTGATTTTTATTTTGCTCATTTCCTCCCAGACTTGTCTGACTGTTTCTGACCCTTTTCTTTGGGTCTCCGCTGGAGGGTGTTTTAGACTGTGGCAGGCTTTCGGGCCTGGCTTTGGGCCAATCCCGTTTGGGACCCACAAGGGGACGGGTAACTTTGGGTGCTTGATTTGGAAACTATATTCTTTGTCTTTTCTGTATTACACACTAATTGTATTAAAGTTTCTCTCCACTAAAGGTCTTATACGTTTGTCTTGATGCAGCAGGTGGCAGAACCTATTTAGAGCAGGCAGGTTTGGGGTTCTGGGGTGCCCCTCTCCCTGTCCTGTAACAGGTTGACCTTGGAAGTCAGACTTGCCTTGTAGGTAAAGCTGTCACTTTCTTCTTGGACCATAGAGGAGTGGACTTTGGCTTTAGGGAAAGTGCCAAAGGGAAATTGTACCCCTCATTTGTTTCAAAACAGCAAGACAGGTTTTACTCAAGCTTCTGCGTTAGGGGACAGAGACACAGTCCAGAGCGGTGCCGAATACAGCAGACGCAGCTAGAGATCTATAGGCACTGGGGGAGTGTTTTGAAAATCACTGAGAACTTGATTAGATATGAGGATGGGGGCAGCCACTAAACTGGGGTAAGGCCAAGTTGAGAAGAGGCCAGCGGAGCCTGACTACTGCTCGGTGAGGCGGCCCTTGTCTGAGCGGCCATCTCTGCTCCACAGGGCAGAGGGCCCAGTGAGGTGCCTCCAGAGACCTCCACAAACATGTGGGGGAAAGCAGGAGAGAGATATGTGGGAATGTGCTAAATGAGCAACGCAAGCCAAGTTCAGGGCCTTTAAGTCCTGAGGGAACCCGCTGTGGGAACAAAAGGGGGCAAGTGAGCATGTAACCCCAAAAATGCCATGAATAAGAGAAAGATTAGCAGAGTTTAGCAGAAGAGCCAACATGGGTGAATTTGTGAGACAAGTTGGCATTCATGGGGATAGAGAAACTCTAAGGGAAACCCTGAAAGAAACACTGAGTTTCTTCCCTCTGGCTAGAACGGGGCTCTCAGAATGACTGTAGTTTGAACAGGGGAAGAAATGTGACCTTACTTTATTCTCTAACCCGGGAGGTGGGCCATTCTGGCTATCATGGATTTTACCTGTATAAATGCACCATGTTCTCGGAACTGACCCAGCTAACACGGATTAGCAATGTTTTCTGTTTATTTATTTGTGGGGTAGGAGAGAGCAAGGTGAACCTGAACTCGGAGAACTATTTCCAACTAGGGACCCAGCAGATTCCGTTGTCCACTCAGACCCCTGATGTGAACGGAATAGCCTTTGCCCAAGTGGTTTGCCAACATCCTGCCTGAGAAAGCTAAACCTGCAAGTGAAGCTCTCCGCTTGATTCAGTTCAGCATGTTAAAATCCTCCCCCACCCCCACCGACTTCTCTTGGCTTTATTATATATGATCAAGTGAGTTTGAATGAAACTGTCTCCAAGTCCTCATTTTTATTTCATACTGACAATATTATTTTTATCAAGCTCATATTTCAAGAAGCTTTATTCTACTCTGACTTTCCTGAACCAAGGGAAATTATCTTGTTCCTTCCCTTGGGTTTGAAAGAAAACCTTTCCATAACTAATGTTTATCAGCAGCGCAATTTCTTTTGCAAGAAATTGAAAGCTCCTTGACATAGAAAGAAAAAGAACACCAGGGCTGGGATGATAGACACCAGAAAAGCCGAAGGGGAAAGGGAGCTCCCTTTCTATAAGCTCTGCCCTGAGTGGCTTCCTGGGCAAGGTGCTCTCAGAGTCACATCAAGAGGGGTCCCCAAAGAGGCTGGGGCCCTGTGGTCTGAAAACTGACCAATCAGAAGAGAAAGGGGTCCCAATACAGGCCTGCCAGGCAGCCTTTAACTCTTTCACTTCTGGATCATAGGGTTTCTAGGGAAGGATATGTATGTATGGGGGGAAGGGGAGGAGAGGGGAGGTAGGTGGGGCGTTATTATTCAGGGTTCTCCCGAAAAACAGAACAGGATTATTTATTCACACTATAGAGAAAGACGGAGACAAAAGAGAGAGCTGGTGAGACAGGCAGAAAGACGAAACTGAAATTTTAAGTAATTGGCTCATGCAATTTTTGTGACTAGTTCAAAATCTACCCGCCAGACTGGTCTGCTCAGACAGGATTTGACGCTGGACTTTTGACGCAGAATTTCTTCTCAAAAAAGCCTGTTGTCATTCTTAAGCTTTTCAGTTGATTTGATGAAGACTAAGCATGTTATCAAGGGAAATCGCCTCTACTTAAAGTCAGCTGAGAGTAGACGCTAGCCACATCTACAAAACAGCTCACAGCAACACCCACAGGAGTGCTGGATTGAACAACTGGGTACCATTTGTAGCCCAGCCAAGTTGACACATAAGACAAACCATCACAGTACAACTGGGGGAACGGGGGCTGCCACCTGGGATTTGAGATGGTGCTATTCGCCACCCTATAAAGGACTACTTTAATATGTATATTGTAGCACTGGTGACCTCTCTAAATGGGGTTTCTATAAAAGCTCATCTCCCTTTTGTGTTTGTTGCTGTAGATTTTTCTCCTGGTTCTATGCATGCAAACTGCCAAGAGTTGCTAGTGGGGAAATCTTGACAGAAAAGGAGTCTTCCAGAAGGAACCTCTAGGAGAAGTTTCTAGAAGTTCAAAACAGCTCTGATCTTCATGGCTGAATTCTGCTGCCCCAAATTCCTACCCACTCCCAGGTCATGTGGGGAAAACTGCCACCATCAGACTAACAGGAAAAGCAAATTTACTAGTATTAGCAGAGCAATAACAGCTCCTCTCTATTGAGAACCTGCTAAACAGTATGTCAAGAATCCTTCAATAATATCCTTTAAAAGGTAAGACCTGTAATATCTCTACACATGAAAAGACAGAGGCTTCCGTCCTCTAAGTGGTTTGTCCAGCACCATCCAGGCAGTAAATGATCTGTTCAGTTCAAAGGCCATGCTCTTGGCTCAAAGTTAAGGCAGCCAATAGATATGGGAGCCTGAAGCTGATGTGGGGACTTGGGGTGCTCTGGTGTAGGTAGTTTGGAAACCAATACCCAAGGAAAAGGCTGGCAGTCTTAACCAGAGTGGAAGAGTAGTTTTCACTGTCACTCATTCATCTCTGGTTATCAAACCTCAGACACGATTGGTAGAGCTAGATGTTTAGAAGATCCATGAGTCCTTGGTTTTGCTTTGGCCCTGCCCTCTCTTAATTTTCCTTTCAGTTCCATGATGCTGAAGTTCCTAACGGAAGGCGAGCTGTGGTTCCCACTCTAACACACATAACTTCCATTAACAAAGCAGTAAGTAACTAAAAATTTATCAGCATGTTTTGCTGCTGTATTATTCTGAATGACATCCTCCTTGCCCCCAAAGCAATAATACTTTGATTGCGAACTATTTCCCTAACCAAATATACTCCTTTCCACAGAGAACTGCTACCATGGAAATCTATGCAATAAATTCACTTTTGTGGCATTGCATATCAAATTTGACAACATAATTTTGACATTTGGTAAAAGTATATCTTTGTCTCCATCCTCGTAAGAAAGAATTGCTGAATAGCATTTTCCCCAAATCTTCCTATAGCATGTATTTTATGCCAACATGAAAAATCGAGGTGGGGGGTAGTTCTCTTGGTTTTGGTTTTGCTTTTCGGTGTATGTTTTCTGAGACACCTGAAGGGGCATTTCCACAAAGTCAGAAAGGATTGGAAAATCAAGTCATGATGAAAAATGAATCTCAACTTCAGGGTGTGCAGGAGGAGGAATTCAGTATTAATGACCAATTCCCCTTTGCAATACCCCTAACCGCATGCATTCCTGAATGTTCTTCCCAATGCCAAACTCCTTTGGAAAGATTACGCTGAATTGGATTCATGGGAAACAAATTGGACTTATTTTGCTCCAAGAAATTGGAACCACATAGAATAAAATAATGCCAAGTTATGCTTGGAACTAGGATATGCTTGGTTCCGATTTCTTGTGACAAAATAGTTCCAGACTACAACCAAAGTGTACAATGTGGAATAAATCCTTTCTTATTTTTAGGTATTACAAATATCCCTAGCATTGTGTTATTTGCAAAAGAAATGTTTAACTTTACTCAGGTCCTTCTCCATATTCCTAAAGGGCAACATTTTATATAAATGCTTTATATAAAGGTGTGTTGGACACCATCCAAAAGTGTTTATTTATTCAGGTCGCTAAAAGGCTTCATGGTGAAATGGTCTCATGGTTGATTCCAGAGCATGAACCCAGATGGCGTTTCACAGTGTAGTTCTAGTGAATTGCCTCTAAATATCTACAGGACTCAATGTTAACAGCTCACTATTGACAAAATAATCTATCATTTGGCTCCCCAAATGAAAATTGCCACAAGGTTATTACTGTTTTAATCTCATATAGGAAGAAAAATAGAGAGCAGCTCTACTTTCTGGTATGTAGATGAACGCTTAATGCCTCAAAAGGGGCTTTCAATCAGTAATTTTTTAACACGTGTTTAAGTGAAGGTATGATATGTTTCCATTATATACCATGATTCATTCTCTAGTATCCCTTGTCATTATTTTGAACTGAAACAAAAAAAAGAAGTGATAGTCTCTATATCTTTGTGCCAAAATATCGTCAGAGAAGTTCCTTTGTCCCAGACCTATGTTAAGAACCAAGATGGATACAAAAGTGCATTACATGGTCCAGCTCCTGAGAAGCTTAGGTGCCTTTATAAGTTGATACGTGTATTCGCTTAAAAATTACTAACAACAGAGACCAGAGAAGGAAGGGACAATGAGTAATCTAGGTTATCATACCTCTATCCATTTAATCACTCACTTGATTCATCCATCAATTCATCTTATTTTTCTGGTGGATTTCAGAGTGAATTGCAGGCGTACTCGTAACCATATCAGCATGCACGGCATCAACTAGAGCTCATACAACAAAGAATACCGAACAGGCAGTGACATAACCACATTTGAAAGTAAGAAAGGATCCACTGGTGTCAGTGGAAAAGATGACGTGAAAAGAAAGGCTGACTGTAGACAGTTGGAAGGGGTTTTGGCCAAGTTTCCAGCGACAGTAAGAGCTGGACCAGGACAGGGAGGGGGGAGGTAGCGAGGAGAGGGCAAGCTGACAGCAGAATTGCTAGCTCTTGACAATTGATTAGATGTGGGAGGCAGGATGAGGTCATGGAATCCACTGTAACTCCCAAATTTTTACCTTGAGCAACACTTAGAAACTGATTTTAGGAAGGGGAAACATTTGGGGGAAAAGTCGTTAGCTGAATTTTGGATATAATTTTGAGGTGTTCATGAGACACTCAGGTAAATGACCCCGTAAATAGCAGGATGGAGAGGTCTAAGAGAGACAGACTTGAGTCGGGCACTAAGTACATGGTGTTCAAAGTTTTGGTCTAGAAAGGGAGTTTGTACAACCAGAGCTGAGAACAGAGCTTGAAGCAGTACCCATATTTTTTTAAAGGTTGGGCAGGAGAGAGGCATCCATAAAGGAAACTGAGGAGAAGCCCTTGGTAAGAAAAGAGGAAAACTGGGGGAAATGAGGTCTTGGGAATAAAGGAGGGCAGCCATTTCAAGGACATGAACTTGTCAAGAATATAAAATGCCGAGAAGTCTAGAACAATAAGGAGAATTTTTACATCTATGGAATTTGGCAACTTGGAGGTTGATAATGACCTTGATAGAAAATAGTTTTCATAGAGCTGAGGAAAGGGAAGCCAAATTTCAGTGGGTTGAGAATTAAATGGAAAAATGAGGTCATGGATACGGTACATGAAGACTAATATTCTAGAATTTTGGCCATGATAAGAAGGAGAGAGGGAAGGCATTCACAATGAGAGGAAGATGAAAGGTAATGTGAGGATTTGCCCTAAAAGCAGAGCACCTTGACCAGACATAAATTAATTAATACTCATCAGTTGACACCTGAAATGCGTGGCCTTGGGTTGACAGCTTTTATTGTGTGCGTGTATTCTCTCTCTTGTTAGTTGTAAACTTCCACAAACAAGTGGACCATCTGCTGTGTGTGATATAAAACCTTGAACGTGCCAGAGATCATTTCCTACAGGCCCTCATCTGGTGGCTGAAGAATCGAAGGTCAGAAGAGAGGGAGTAACTCAAGGTCACACGTGGAATAGCCTGAGAGCAAACACCAAGGCCCTTTACTTTGTTTTTTTGTTTTGTTTTGTTTGTTTGTTTTTGTTTTTGTTTTAAAGATTTATTTATTTATGCATACAAGCTGGGATGTAGGCCAGAGGTGTGTGGTGGTGAGAAGATTCACCAGAACAGGCAGATTGACTGAAGTACGCTGTTGAGGGGAGCAGCGGGAGAGGCAGGAGAGGTCTGCTGCGCCTTGTGGGAATCTCCCTGGCTGGGTATCGAACTCATGCTGCAGTGGCTCTGGATAGCTTCATAGTCCTGCACTTAATCTGTTGTGCCACCAGGAAGGCCGTAGGCCCTTTACTTTGTGTTCCAGCAAGGAGAGGGCTTTTGTTTTCTGACAATTATACAAAAATTCCAATTTGGGATCCACCTCAAGTACAGACCCTGATCACATGGATTTCCTTCTCGTGTCCCACAGCAGTGTGGTTGTCTTTATCTGAGTTAAACAAGGCCAGTTTCCACTTGTGCTTCCAAATTGGAATTGATTTGTTGGTTCAAAATTTTCAGGCCTCTAACCTCTCTGTTTCGTTCATATCTGCCCTGATTAATGGGAGTATTTCCAGGAGGCTAGAGGGAGACTATTCCTGATTTTTCTAGTGGACCAATACATCAGAAGCCTTCATTTAATACTGGAATTATTTGCAAATTAGAGACAAAAAGAAAATAAATTTTGGGGGGTTGGTTTTTTTTTATTTTATTTTGTTTTTGTTTTTCCTATTGGAATTCATGTGATCTCAAGTTAATCCTTATGAAGTTAGGAGGAAACCTATAGTCCTTTCTTTGGTGAGAATGCCAAGTGCACCAATGGCCATTCTTAGCTAAGACAGGTGATCTGTTTAAACATTATTCACAGCTCTGCAACTCTTCCAATTTCATGTTGCACTTCCACATGTCCTAGGAGTCAAAATCACCTAAGAATGACCACTGTTAATTGGACTTCTATGGAACCCCCCAAACTGGGTCTTGGGGGCACTTTCAGGAATACTATTCTATGGATTCATTTTTTTTTCCAGTAATGGATGGACATGGACCAAATGATCCTTTTCAGTTTTCTATTCCTGCTTTTCCAGCTCCCTCTTCAAGTTCCTTTTAATAAACTACAAACCCTTTTGTATCACCTAATGCTGAGCTAGTGCAGTTGCCCCGATACAGAGAAAGACAAGTGTGAGCTCATCATTTTCAGGGCAACCAATTTATTAACAGCCTAGGAACTACTTGTTAACTTTCCAAAAGTTATCAAAAGTTATCTCTTCTCTTGTTAACCTTTATCTATTTATTCCCTATGGATGTAAAGCAGATTTGTTGAATTCAGAGGACGGTCCATTTCACGTCGGGGTGTATGTATTGTGTTTTCCTGCTTGGCTGCTCCCATTACTTGGCTGTGTTTGTTGCTAGTGGACTTAGTGGCTGCACTGAGCTACACTTGCAAAAACATTCTATTCTAGACATGATGATGTCAAAGACAGTATACGTTGAACTAATAGCATCTGCTTCTCCAAAATGTCTTCGCTGTGTTGGCAAAAAGAACATTTGTTATTTTAAAGCCTTCTTTCACCAGATTGTTGGAGCAGCACCTTTTAAAAGGTAATGACAATGTTACCCTCAAATAGAGTTTCTTAAAATAACTACCCTTCCCCTCTGAGCGCTGGCACGGCCCTGGTGGAACACTCAGGCAGCACGCCCTCTGATACCCACCAGGGCCATCTCCTCGTGACACACTCACTCTCTTCTCAGCCACGGTCACCCCAGCTTCAACTAGCTTTGGAGACCTGTCTTCACACCTGTATCACAGTCCATGCCCTTTTCTTTTTTCAAACTGGTAAGTATGTAGCTTTCTCAATGGACAGCAGTTGCTATTTCTTTATTTAGCACTGGAGGAAATCTTTTTTATTCTGGGAGTCAAACATTTATTCTTGGAATCGAAAAAAAAAATCAGAACAATCTCGAACAGTAACTTTGAGAGCAGCGCTGTCCCAGGAATTGATGACTCAGCCATGAAGTCAAAGGTCTGTATCTTCTGCTTCTTATCTGGAGTGAACCTAAAAGTGTGGCAATGGCCTGTGTGAATAGGAGACATCCCACCCTCGCTGGGAAGGCGGTCAAGTTGGGACTGAGGGTGTGGCCACTAGAGCCTTTACTTTGGAACTGGGGAGCAGAGGGGAGCCTGGGTTTACATGTAAGCATAGGTGAGGTTGGCATGAGGCTTAGACAGGAAGCACTAAAGAACTGAAGCCTGTATCTCTCAACCAAGTGGAAGTTTATTTTTTGTTTATTTTTTTTTAAAGATTTATTTATTTATACATACAAGCTGGGGTACAGGCCAGAGGCGTGGGGCGGCGAGAGGGTTCACCAGAGACAGAGTGGAGAGCAGAACTGGCAGATCAGAAATACACTGCTGAGGGGAGCAGCGGGCGAGGCAGGAGAGGTCTGTCGCACCATGTGGGATTCTCCCCGGCTGGGCGTCGAACTCGCATCACTCGCTGCCAACAGCTCCACAACGCAGCGCTCAACCGCTGCGCCACCAGGGAGGCCCCCAAGTGGAAGTTTAAAAAGCCAAATATACCTGGCAGAAAGCTGAGAAGTATCAAGACAGAGTGAGGTAGAGCTTTAAAAGAAGCTTGGAGATGAATACAGGCAGTTGGAGGGGGCATTTATCGTTGCCTCTGCTCGGACTCTGGGCTAGGAGGAACTTGTTTCAAGGAACAATTTAGACAGAAGAAAAATCAGACTACACATTCATTTTATTTCATGTCAAACTCATACCGAGGCAACTCATAAGCTAATGCTTAATATACCTATTCCCTGTGCGAATGCAGTAGCTCCATCGTGGTGTACAGCTAGTCAGGGGATAGATGGCAGTAGCTTAATTTTGTTGACATTGGACTTCAGTTCAGCCAGTGTCTTTGGATTGACAGACCACCTCATCGAACCGATCCAGAGTTATTAAGCTAATGGTTTATATTATGGAATATAAAGTTGGTCTCCCTTCCCCTCTATTTAGAAATATATTCTAGAAGTACAAAGAAGCCTGGGAACACTTGGTTTCTCTCTAAGTGATGCATGGAGGATGGATGAAGGGAAATTGAAACACTTTTCTGCTATGTTACCTTTTCAACCCATTTGTTTACAATTTATCAACCACTTATGGGTTACAAAGGAAATCCAGCACGATTTACTGCTTGGGAAGATGATGCAGGGAGTTTGAGAGAGAATCACTAATAAATTGATGGTGATGTGCACTGTTAATATAGAGTGCTGTTGTTGAAATGCACAACGAGGAGTAGCCCCTTCAAGGTCACTGCTAGAAGAAGAGGTTAGTACTCTGGCTGCCTTACTCTTCATCTCACACACCCTGGCACATAAAGTCTGAATAGAGTATGTCTCTGACCCCGTTTTGGACACCCAGAAAAGGGTTCCCACTTATTTCTACAAAATCATCTCAGCAAGGTTAAGAAAATGAACAAGAAACAGACTTCACAAGTTTTAACATGCAAATGAATCACCTTGGATCTTGTTAAAATGAAAGTTGTAATTCAGTCCATCTGGGGTGGGAGCTGAGACCTTGCATTTCTAATAAGGTCCCAGGCCTTGTTTGTCTAAACTGCTGCTCCACTTTAAAATGTGGAGAAGGGCACAGCCTTTTTGTCACTATGATTTCAATATGCTGGGAAAGGCCATTTCCAAAGAAAGGTAAAGGGTTTGGGTTAGAGTTCAAAATACAATAGCTTTTGCTAAGGGTAGAGTTGCCCAAATGGCAAGTGGAGATGTGGGACGGGTGTGGAAAAGTAGGGCTGTGCATAATGTTTTTAAAACCATTCACTTAGAGGTGACAGTGGACGCATAGGTAATTAGCTAAAAGAGAAGGGAGCCATCTACTTCCTGGTCCATGGCACATCCTTATCATTGGTTCATGGAAAGCCAAATTTGTTTTGCTTTTCAAAATTAGCTATTTCACTCATTCATCCCTTTTATACCTGTTCGCCCCACAAAAAGCAAGCTTCTAAATGTGTTTGACACATAGACTTTCATTTTAGTAAGTGTTCTTACATTATGTATTATTTTGTGTGCCTATGTCTTTTTATTGCTGTATAGCTGCGGAGTAAAGGGAAATAACCTTCACTCTATAGCTTGTGGAGTTTACACACATGCACACACACCCCTACACAACCAGCACCCAGAACAAGTCGCCGACAGCTTTCAGCAGCCCCATGCACATATTTTAATTTTCCTAAGTGACATTGTACAATCATTATTCTGTTTCTTACCTCATTCCACAGCACCTATTCAAGGTTGATGTATGCATCTGTGTTGACATATTTGCTTCCACCTACTTCAGAGTCTCACTTTGGTGCCTCTGCCACATTTTTTTTAACATCCTCAGTAAAGGACATCTAGATCTCCTCCAACTCTCTTTACCTCAAATAATCCTGAAACAAACATCTCATTTAGGTTCTTTGTGGCCCCAGTGGAGATGTCTCCACTGGAATGCACAATCAGGAAAGTGATTACACTGCACGAGGGGTCCACATACTTATTTTCACCAAAATTTGCCATTTTGCCTTCCAGCGTGGCTCCAGCAGTCTGCACGTACAAGTGCTCTTTTGTAGCATCAAATTTATGGTTTTTTTGAATATTCATTGTGTTAAACTGGGCTCCTGGCAGCCAGGTTTCATTTAGATTTTGTCTGTGAATGAGTTTTCAATCACTGGATATTTTTTGAGCTCCCACATCGTGTGAGGTACTCTTTGGGGTGGAGTTTCTCAACCCTCATGGAATTATGTTCTAATAATTGAAGCATTAAGTGAGAGCACTTAGGAGGCGAAGGTAGATTAAATAGGAAAGAAAACCAAGGACAAAATTTCCAGAAACAACAAAAGGTTAAGGGTTAGGGAGAAAAGAAACCTCGAAAGGAGATCAAGAAACTTGTCCTTCAAGGTAAGAAGAGAATAGGGAGAAAGTGGTGACCCAGGAGCCGGAAGAGAAGCGTTCCCTCTTCAGAGAGAATAATACTAAGGCGTGATTGGTCACCTAGAAGGCTTTGGCACATGGCGCTGATGGTGAATTAGGGAACAGTAGGAGAATCCACCCTGTGTTCCCCAGTCGTGTCCCTGGCGAGGTAACAATGTCCCTAGACCACACGTGTGACCTCACTTTCCCGAAAGCACTGGGACCCCCGTTTCTTCTCTTGGTCTGCATTCTTTCCTAAGAAACCCTCCTGGTTATACCATACCTGAGCATAAATTTTGATTTCTGGTGTAAATACTGTTCATTGATGAATAAAATTGTGACAAATGTTCCAAAGACTGGAACTGCGATTGTATCCAAGAATCTTGCACATCGATGTGCATTTAGCAAAAGTATTCTGTAGACTTAAAGAACAGGGAAGAGTGGGGAACAAATGGAATTTGTTTTGGTGGTCTGAAAGTTGAAGAGATAGCTTCAAAGCTTATATTACTGCTTTTTTAAAATATTTATTTTTATTTATTTATGCATACAAGAACTGGAGTGTAAGCCAGAGGCATGGAGCGTGAGAGGATTTACCAGAGACAGAGTGGGGAGCAGAACAGGTGGATCTACTGAAATACACTGCTGAGGGGAGCAGCGGGCGAGGCAGGAGAGGTCTGCTGTGCCATGTGGGAAGGTCCCTGGCCTGGGATTGAACTCGTGCTGCAGTGGCTGCGGATAGCTTCATAGTGCTGCGACTTAACCTGTTGCACCACCAGGGAGGCCCTATTACTGCTTTTATGCAGGACATAACTGACTTTATCTTTGTCTCATTGCTTTCATTCACCCCCTTTATCATTATTCAGCGTGGACAGTTGCTTTTTTCTGTAAAATGCCTGTTGCCTGTCTTGGATCTTGTATATTTTCATATTTTCACAATTCTCCTCATTGCTTCATGCCTGATTCGCAGCAACAGCCTCAGGACAGACATCGGCCTAACTCACACTGTAGAGCACCCTCCGCTCCCAGAGTCACCAGCTCTTTCCTGCTGCCCAGGAGGGATTCCAGATCCCAAGTGCCAGATTCCCCACCCTTCGGGACCTGGCCCACACTAGCCTGAAACTCTCACTTCCCACTGCATCGCAAGCCCGAGCCTCTGAGCCCGCCTTGCGGGCCTGCTGCACCTCCCCCAGTTACACTGGGCTCTTTCGGGCCTCACTCCCTGGCCCTGCCATTCGACATGCTTGCAATCCTCTCCACACCCAGAAGCCCATCAAGGCCCGCTTCCTCAGCCTCCTACTTACTTTCCAAACTCCTAGAACTGAAATTCTCAAGCTTTCTGGTTTCAGGACCATTGTACATACTTAAAAGTTATGACAGTCCCCAAAGAGTTCTTGTTTTGCTGATTATTATCTATCAATTTCATCATAATATAAACTAGAGAATATTTGAAATTATTTCTCAAATCATTTCATAAAAACTATCATATGTTGTCATTTAAAGGCATAGTTTAAGAAAAATATAGTTTTCAAAATGGAAAAAATGATGAGGATAGTGGCAATGCTGTATATTCTTGCAAATTTCTTTAAGATCTGTCTTACCTGAAAACAGCTAGATTTTCGAATCTGCTTCTGCCTTCAGTCTGTCTTTCATGATATATTTTTTTTTTTTTTTTGGTTAAAACGTGAAGAAAATTCAGCCTCACAGAGCCTGCATTCAGCAAAGGGAGGCAAATTTAATAGTCTTTTTTTTAAATCTTTTCAAAATTTTTTTATTGATGCGTACAAGTGGGTGTAGGCTGGGGTGTAGGCTGAGAGGGGGAGCGGGGGTGAGTGAGAGGATTCACCAGAGTCAGAATAGGGAGCATAACAGGCATTTGACTGAAATAGACTGCTGAGGGGAGCAGTAGGTGAGACAGGAGAGGTCTGCTGCGCCATGTGGGAAGCTCCCTGGCTGGGGTTCAAACTCTTGCTGTAGTGGGAGGCAAGAGCTGCATAGTGCTGAGACTTCACCCCTTGTGTCACTAGGGAGACCTAGAATTTAAGTCTTTTTAAATCACTGTGGACATTCCACTTTGACCCAAGCTGGGTTAATTTAAGAAAACAAACAAACAAACGTTTTTTAAAAGTTAGTTGTAATGTGGAATCTGAAACTTTGTATATAAACCTTTCACATTCTGTTGTATTAAAATCCTTTGGTCTATTTTGCACTTTGTTTTTTTTTAAGTTTTTTTTTAAATTTATTTATGCATACAAGCTAGGGTACAGGTCAGACTCATGGGGCGATGAGAGGGTTCACCAGAGACAGAGTGGGGAACAGAACAGCCAGATCAACTGAAGTACACTGCTGAGGGGAGCAGCGGGCGAGGCAGGAGAGGTCTGCTGTGCCATGTGGGAATCTCCCCGGCCGGGTGTTGAACTCGCGTCACCGCTGCCGACAGCTCCACAGCACGGCACTTAACCGCTGTGCCAGGCGCTTAACCGCTGTGCCACCAGGGAGGCCCTATTTTGCACTCTGTTTTGTTCCGTTTTATTATTATTGTTATGGTAACACTGGCTTACAACACTGGATGTGACCCAGAGGCAAAGGGTCGCAGCTCCCCATAGCTTGCACTGTGAATGGGACATTCCTATACTCATAATGTTATAGCATCAATCATTGACCACTTGGGCAATATTGGTTCATGGGATTATGCAGACCTTCGTAATGGGATACAGTTCATTAACAAATATGTGTATTTTTTAAATCCAGTACTTTCATATCATAAGTAATCTCATCAGAAAAATAGTCAAGTGTTGAGAAACTGTCAAACTCATGGTGGTGAATACAAGTTTTCCAGAATTCTACTTTTTACATGAAAGCTCAAATTTTCTACTTGATAATAAAAATGTCAGTTGCTTTCCTTGAAGTGATCGGCTCACTTTGTTCATTACCATGAGAATGTCTGGCAAATACTCAGCCTAAATAACC
This sequence comes from Scalopus aquaticus, assembly GCA_004024925.1. Classification (NCBI taxonomy): domain Eukaryota; kingdom Metazoa; phylum Chordata; class Mammalia; order Eulipotyphla; family Talpidae; genus Scalopus; species Scalopus aquaticus. The sequence goes on from PVIJ01013518.1 coordinate 18,997, forward strand.
ATGGTTTGTCTGTCAGTCACTGTGGTAGGCAGACACAACGCCCACCACCTGCCAGAGATACATTCTCTTCCCAGCCCCTGGAACCTGCAAATAATGCCTTCTATGGAAAAAAAAAAATGGGATTAAATGAAGGATTTTAGAAGAGGGATTTATAGTGGATTCTCCAAATAAGCCCTAAATCCAATGACAAGTTCCTGATAGGAGAGAGAGAGACTGGAGGCAGACAGAAGGAGAAGACACAGAGACACAATGGAGAGGCCATGTGAAATCGAGGTAGAGACCAGAGAGCTGGGCCAAAAGCCAAGGAGCACCGAGGCAGCCGACACCTCCAGAAACCAGAGGAGGCAAAGACCAGCTTCTTCTCTAGAGCCTCCAGAAAGAGGGAGGCCCTGCCAGCAGCTTGGTTTTGAATCTCTGGCCTCTAGAATCACGAGAGAAAGAAGGCACAAAGACCATGGTCATTTGTAAGGAAGAGAAGACCATGGAGGCGAATACAATCATTCCTGCAAGAGGAAAGTGGTGTTCCATGAAAAACTCAGCTAGTTCAGGTGGCAAGTGCTTTTGCCCAAGGTGGGCATCATCTTTCAACATGGGACAACAACTTTTATGTCTACTTCTCATTTCATCAACACAGAATGTGATCAAAAATTGTGATTGAACAAAAGCAATGACTTGTCGTGCTTCATCAAAGACACTCTTCTCGGAAGCTGGCAGGTCTTATGCTGTGAGTGAGTGGCAGTAAAGACAGCTGATTACGGTATAATGGCCCCTCCCTTCTCCAGGCTAAAGCACCAGAGTTCGAGCTTCACTCATGTTTGCCCCAACCATGCTAATATCAACACACAAAATAAGACAAATAATGTTTTTTATTGAGGTACCATTGGTTTACACGAACTTTTAAATTTTACGAGTACAGCTTCACCCTTCAACAAAGGCATACACCACACCACACATACCAGCCAAGGTCTAATCACTGCCCACCCCAATCCAGATAGCCCCTCCACCCATTCCTCCTTCCCTCACCCCCTCTCCCTCGAGTAACCCCCATTCTGTTGTCAGAATCTAAAGGTTTGTCTTGTTTTATATTGTTTGCTCATTTGCTTCGTTTCTTTATATTCCACACATAAAAACATCCAGTGTTTGTCTTTCTCTTTCTGACTTAGACAAACAGCACCTTCATGAAAATTGTTTTGACTTCAAGGATCCTCTGAACAAGTCCTGTTCCCTGAACACGGCGCTATTTGGGAGAAAGCTGAAGCAAACCCAGCAAGAGGCTAATTATAAAATGTCAACAATAGGTTCATGGGTGTTCACTGTGCCCAACTTTAAATTGTTCTATCTTTTCTTAAATTTTCATAATGAAATGTTGGAGAGAAAATTTATGTATGTATGTATGTATCTCTCTTTCTCTCTCTCTCTCTCTCTCTCTCTCTCTCTCTCTCTCTCTCTCTCTCTCATTGTTAGCTCAGTTGGTGTGGCCCAGACTACAGGAAGAAACTACTATCTTTGGCCTCCTGTGTTCTGGCTCTGGGTTCCCTGATGGGCCTTGTCTCTTGTCCTCCCAGCCTCCTAACCACGCCGTATGCAAACACCTGGCCCTTTGGAATCATTCAGACACGCCATGGCCTTCCTTGTCGCCTCTTTTCCCAAGTAACTCCCTAAGCCAGAGTGTCCTCCCTTCCTCTCTACCCCTCCTCACTCTCCAGGAACGATTTAAGTTAGCCTTGAAGCTCTGGTTCCAGCATTTCCTCTGCTGAGGAGCCCTCCCTGTGTCCCGTCAGACTGGCCTCAAGGCTTCTCCTCCTGGAGCCAGATGAGATAGCAGAGCAGCCAAGCATCTGCCCTGGACACGAGCAGACTGGGAGGAAGACCTCACTGGAGTAAGCTAGACGGATGACGCCCGTTAACTCAGTTTCCACAGGCGACTCACTAACAAGTGAGGTAGACATTAATAATGACTGTCTAAGTACACAGTGATCCAAGGTGAATCATTCCCCACAGGCCTTTCAGAAGTGTCTTCAGCCTGGATGTGAGCGGTCACTCTAAACACACACAGGCCATTCAGAGACATATGCATGAAGACACAGTTGGAACCAGGAAAAATTTTGAAATGACACACAAATTTTGAAATGACACAAGGCATTTTGAAATGACACAAGACATTTTGAAATGATAGGGCAGTATCTACCTGGAATAAGTGAGTCATATTAATAGATAAATCTAAGAGAGTTTAACATATTCCCCAAAAGTTGCTTAGTTTCAAAAATGGCAATCCCCCCAAAAAGGTTAAACTACTCTGCTACACTCAATGTCTGTTTCTAATTCCTCATTTTAAAGAACCAAAACAGAACCAGTCTTGATTAACAAAAATCCTTTTCCTTACACGCATATTGTATGCTAAATAGACATTAAAGAGACACCAGTTTAAAGAATGTCAAATTATTAGTCTGTCTGGAATACCCAGACCAACCTTTTCTAGAACCCTCTCACTTCACCATTTCTTCCTTCATGGTATTATAACTTGATGATTTGAATTTCCATCTCCCCAACTGACGACCATCTTCTTGAAAGTAGAGACTACCTGTTTACCTTTGTCTGCCAGGGTGTGGTCCAGTGCCTGGTACATTGGACATGCTCAATAATTGTCAAATAAGTAACTGCATGACAGTAGGTGAGGCCTTGGCACATTTAAAAATGCAGACATCCATTATGCAAATTCCACGTATAGAACCTGCATTGATAACAGAGGCGGGGGTCCCAAGGAGACAGCCCAGCTTCTCTGGTGATCCACTTAATCAAGCATTTGTTGAATGACAAACACCAGCAACTCGCCAGCCTCTGAGCTGAATGCTTCAGGAATGCAGAACAAAACAAGGTCCCTGCCCTTCTGGAGTGAATAATGCAAACTCTACAGACAGCCATGAAACAATTCGAGAAAGATTAAGCGTGTGGAGTTCCATAAAACAAAAGCTAGCGGAGGCCCTTCAGGGGACCCAGAATTTGAATGTAGGATGCTACAGAAACCTGTTCCTTCCTTTATGGCACAACAATTGAATGCAGACAATGGAACCAGAGAATCTGAGGCCCAGATTTCCAAGTAAGCTAACAGACCATGCAGTATGTGACCAAAAAAAATCAAGTTAACAAGTATGGAAAGAATTCTAAAAGGCATCTATATACAGTGTAGCCAATGTTTATTCAAGAATTAAAAAAAAAAATTTCTGTAGTTCTTTTCTGTGTGGCCCATGAGACAATTGTTTGTCTCTTGTCCTAAGGTAAATTTACCAATTACCACACCCAGGAGAGATTCATAGTAACAATCACCATCATCTACCAACTTGTTTTACATTTGTCATCTAATTTAATTCTTATAACATCTCCAAGCATTTTGGCCCTTAGACCTGGCAACCGGAGTCCCTGCTCTAGGCCCCCAGAAGCCCCCCACAGAGTGAGAATCCCAAGCCACTGCCACCCAGAGCTGCACCAGCGCACCTCGCCTGGCTGTCAGCTGTAGTTGCCCCGCTAATTTGAATTTCAGATAAAAAGTGAGTCATTTTTTAATCTTTTGTTCCATATTTATTATACGTGTGTCTCAAAATAGACTCTATCCACTTTCATGACTGAGCCAAGTGCCACCCCCAACACCCTCCCTCCCTCCCACCTGCTCTCAGGTAGAAGGGATCACCTGGTCGTGTGTGTGGCCTGCACTCACTCGTGCTCCCCACCGTGTTGCTCTCCTAGCCACAGCGCAGGGCAGTCATGTGACACCGCCACCAGCAGAAAAGGCTTCTCCACCACAGACGCGACTCAGGAGCGGCCTCCGCCAAGGCCGAAAGGCCAATGACCCAGGTTGACCTTCCTCATATGCAGGGTCAGGGCAAGTTGGGGTGAGGACTGTGCATGGAAACGTCATGACCATTGCTGCACAGTTCACTCATCTCACACACACACTCTCACTCATACACACTCATACTCACACACCCTCACACTCATAACCTTCACACTCACACACACTCACACTCTCTCATACTCACCACCCTCACACTCACTATCACAGTCTCATACTCTCACACACACTCACATACTCTCACTCATGCACACTCTCACAAACCCTCACACAACCCTCTCACACTCACTCACACTCACTCTCATACTCACAACCTCACACTCACAGCCTTCATACTCTCATACACACTGACACACTCCCACCCACTCACTCACACTTACAGCCCTTACAATCACACTCACATAGCCACACTTTCACTCACACTCACATACTCTCACACACTCACATATTCTTACACACTACTACTCCATACTTACATGCACACTCGCTCACACACTCACTCACCCATGTACTCTCACACTAAGACACACATTCTCATACATTCACTCATAAACGCACATTCTTACACACTCATAAGTCACACTCATACATACAAACACAGATACTCACACTCACCCACAAACTCACACACATACATGCAGGATGACCTTTCACAGGCCATCATGGAGGAGAGTGAGACATGTCATATGTGGCTGTTTCCCTTCCTTTTTCCCCATCATTCTGAAGGATAAAATTAATTCTCATTAGGGACCAACTATTCCACAGAAATCTGTCTCATTTTTCTCCTTGAAACTACATCAAAAATCAAAATATTTAAAGCAACAAGAATCTTAAGGGAGATGTTAGAGTAGTTACAAATCAGTAAGAAAAAGACCAAGGACTTCCAGCACACCCGGCCATGCTTCCTGCCCTTCACAAAACATGCAAATAAGCAAAAGGGCATTTAAAGAAACTTCCCTCATTGTTATTCAAATAAATGGCAATTGCAAAAAATATGAAAGGCAGATTCTGTTGTCAGTGCATTGAACAGGCACTCTCGTGTGCCCAGGGAAGTGCAAGCCAGAACAATGTCTCTGGAGAGAAGCTTCTCCATGCATATCCAGAGCCTTGCAAACATTCACATTTTCTGAACTGACAACTCAATAAAAATTTCTCTTGAGAACACATCAGGTAAGCACTTGAGGCCTTTCTCTGATGTGCTGTTTTTAAAAGAAAATAAAAATATGAAACCAAAAAAGTGCATTTTATTCAGAAATGACTAAATAAAATTGAGACCATGTGTGTGTGGAATGAAAATCATTATAGCATTTGAAATCGAATTTTCAAGAGTATTGCTCACTTTCAATGTGTTTGTATTAGTTGGGATAGGCTAGGTTATGGGGCAGTAACAACTTTAAAAATCTCAGTAGCTTCACCCAACAAAAATACTCTTTCTGCTCACATTCCACATCGAAATGCAATGAAGCAGGCAGGACAGGGGAGGCTATCTCCATTCCAGCCACCAGGGACCCAGACTCTCAGAGGAATGCATGGTCCTCTCCCTGGAGAAAGAGATCTGTAACTAGTTTGCACAAGCATTAAACTTCAGCCCCAAAATGACACAACTCACATTTCTTGGCTGTTGACTGGCCCTAACCAGTCATACAGCCTCAATTATCTTCAAGATGGGTGAGAACTCGTGCCAGAAGTGAGCCAGATAGAGGATGACAATGCAAGATTTTGCTATGCCTATGGTATGTCCCCCCTCCTCTGCAGTTTGCCTCATGTCATTTTGCTTTGATGAAAAATCTACATTAGAATCTGTTTTCATAACCAAAAGAAACTCAAAGAGGACAGGCAAAAAGTGAAAATAACATCAGCATTGGTTTTGCAACGCGAGAGCGGCAGCACCGAGCTCTGTCCCCAGGAATTGCTTTACACAGCCTGTGTATGTATCCTGTCATCTCTGTTTTTACGATGTTAGTGTTATTGGGGTTTTTGAGTCATTGGTATGATTTGTTTGGTAATTTTTTTGGCTCAGGGAGTGATCAAAAGTTTTTCCATATTATAAACCACTTGCACAACCTAACAGCAACCCCCCAAAAGGCCATTTAAAAATGGCAGAGACAAAAAACAAAAGTCCAGCTTCAGTGATGCCATTATTTATCAAACCTTCAAAGAAGACCTAATACTTATCTTCCTTGAAAAGTAGGTAGCGCTCATACAGTGGCAATTGTTCTAAAAAAAAATAATAGAAATTCCATACAATCCAGCTATTCCACTTCTGGGTATTTATCAAAGAAAACAGAATCACTAGTTTGAAGTTCACTAATTGTGAAGACAACCCATGGAAGGACAAATGGATAAAGATGTGATGTATGTACAAAATAGAAAACTACTCAGCTATTAAAAAAGAACAAGAAGAGGAGGAGGAAGTCCTGCCATTTGTAACAACATGTATGGTCCGTGAAGGCATTATGCTAAGTGAAATATGCCAATCAGGGAAAGATAAATATCACATGATTTTGCTCATACTGGACAATAAACAAACTAATGAAAAAGCAAAACAAAACAAAAACAAATGTTTAGATTCTAACAATTCTGGTAATAGAATAGGGGTACCAGAAGAAAAGGAGATGAGAGGTGGGTGAATGGATAAAGGAGGTCAGTTATACGGTGGGTGGAAATGAGACTTTCAGTGGTGATCGTGATGTAGCACGATATAAGGATGCTGAAATATAAAACTACAGGGGCCTCCCCGGTGGCGCAGCGGGTGGGCGCTGCGCTGTGGAGCTGTCGGCAGCGGCAACGCGAGTTCGACGCCCGGCCAGGGAGAATCCCACATGGCGCGGCAGACTTCTCCTGCCTTGCCCGCTGCTCCCCTCAGCAGTGTATTTCTGATCTGCCTGTTCTGCTCCCCGCTCTGTCTCTGGTGAACCCTCTCGCCGCCCCACGCCTCTGGCCTGTACCCCAGCTTGTATGTATAAATAAAAAATAAATCTATAAAATAAAAAGAAATATAAAACTACAGCTTGATATGTACACCTAAAACATAAACTTTGTAATATATCAATATTGGCTCCATGAAAAAAAGGTTTTCCATATCATGTAATGGTAATTGCAACAGCTGTATGCCATTTCAATTATGAGCATTTTCCTTGGAAAGTTCTACTACTTTTGGATAATGGGGAGAAATCTGTAATAAGTAAGAAAAGTGGAATACAAAGTCAAATATTTAACATAATCCAACTTTAAAGAAATATTTATAATACTCTCATATTTGCATTAATAAATAAGAAAATCTATGATTATGGAGAGTCAATATTATTGCTGGTTCTTATTTTCATCTTGAAACCATTCAATTTTCTGCATAGAAGACATTAATTTTTACAATAAGGGGAAAACAAGTTTTAAGTTTCATATAATCATGTTATTTTATTTTCTTGCCTTCAGAAAACAAGTTTTTCTTCCTCCTGGTTCAGCAAATTCCTCCTAAGTCTCAGCTACATCTATAAAAAGGGAATAATATTACTTGCTCTTTTTCTACCATAAGTGAACTAAAGAGAAATAACCAACAAAACTTCTTTTAAAGACATTTGCATCTGGGGATAAAGTTAGTCATTAGACATTTTCACTCTGACGCTGTACTCAGAACTGGCTATAAAATTATGCCACACTACATGGGAGATTGGGTATTTAGCCAAAAATATACCCAATTCACGTCGACAAGGAATCTCCAGTTATTTCCCAAGGAAACAGGAACCTTACCAAATAGTGCAAACTGACAGGCAAAAATAGCTCAGAACATTGATTTTCAAGAGAATGGATTTTATTTCTTCATTATCAAGTTCCTTGTTGAAACCCACGAGTCTTCCTGGAGAACCTGGGCTGCAGGAGCTCTGCCCCTCTTATCGCTCGCAGAGTCTGTAAGAGACAAGCAACCCGAAATTATTTACCACTTTGTTTTAAGAAGTCACTTCCAGGGTCAGTTTTATTTCCCTGAAGGCAGGGACCCTCTAGGCTTCTCTTGGCTTCTCTTTTTTTTAAAAAAAAAAAAGATTTATTTATTTATGCATACAAGCTGGGGTGCAGACCAGAGGTGTGGGGTGGTGAAAGGATTCACCAGAGACAGAGTGGGGAGCAAAACAGGCAGAGCCACTGAAGTACACTGCTGAGGGGAGCAACGGGTGAGGCAGGAGAGGACTGCTGCACCATATGGGAATCTCCCTGGCCGGGCATCGAACCCAGGCTGTGGTGGATGCTGATCGTTTCGTCATGCTGCACTTAACCCGTTGCGCCACCATGGAGGTCCTTGGCTTCTCTTTCTGTGCCTTCTTCCAACCTAGCTTACCTCAACTGGCTGAAGACTTGTCTGTTTCTCCTGAATTCTTCAGGGGTGCAGTCCTGACCCCTTCCTTACAACACACCTAAGGCAATGTCCTGTACTCACACCAGTCACCCCAGGTCTGTGGGATGACAGATAAAACCCACCTGGAAGGCCACACAAATTAGAAATGGGAGTATAAGAAAGCCTGACCTTAGGAACCAAATTGAGATTATATTATATATTTTTTTAAAAATCGCCTGCTATACCTATTCAAAGAGAAAAGTTTTACAAGCCTATCAACACACCATCTTCCAGAGAAGAAAGAAAATAAAGCATGACTGAGGGCCTCCCTGGTGGCACAGCGGTTAAGCGCTGCGCTGTGGAGCTGTCGGCAGCGGCGATGCGAGTTCGACGCCCAGCCGGGGAGAATCCCACATGGCGCGGCAGACCTTTCCTGCCTCGCCTGCTGCTCCCCTCAGCAGTGTATTTCTGATCTGCCTTGCTCCCCGCTCTGTCCCTGGTGAACCCTCTCGCCGCCCCACACCTCTGGTCTGTACCCCAGCTTGTATGTATAAATAAATAATCTTAAAAAAAAAAAAAACATGACTGAGAGAAATCCCAATGCATCAGAGACAAATGGAATGCTTGCATTTGGGGTCTTTCTGATTTTTCATATGCCCCACTAGCCAAAGGTCTCCATATAAGGAGAAATTAATTAGTAGCACTATCGCCACAGTATCATTTAATTGCTGATATGACAGGCACGAGGAGAGGAGAAAAAGAGAGGGATTATCACAACGCAGAAGTTTTAATTAATGGAATCTTGAGATGACACTTCTTCTGGAACAAAAATGACCTCAGGGCAGGTAACCGATAGATGCCTCGGTCACTGTACTTCAGTTGTACCTGCTTCATCCATATGCTTCTCAAACTGGAAGGAACAGGCAGGGGGTGGGGGATGGGGGTGGTAACTAAGGCAATAGGGACATTCTCTGAGCCTCATCATGACCATCTTGCAAAACCAGACAGAGCCTGGATGGGGACTTGCTGGGGAGACGGGCACTCACTAAAGCATTCACGTTGGCCTCGGGTTGTGCCAAATTGTGCATTTTGACCCAGGAACCACAATCCCACATTTAAAATGATTACTAGCCCCTTTTGACTTCTTAGCTGCAAGTCTGAGATTTAATCATAACATTTGGCTCCGTGATTTATGGGTACCATAAATCACACTGTTTTTCCTCTAGTGTGTCTGTCACCATGTAAAGCGACCAGAGCAACTGGCGTCTTAAGAGGCGATGGAAACAACGCTGCTTATAAAAGATATTTTGGAGTCAACAGCTTCTTGGGAGCTGAAGGAAATATTCCACAGTCCCTTCTTCACCTGGGGGTGGGTGGGCGCTGCTACTGGCTTTCCTCCACTATCTTCCCGTCCTTCCTATTCTCCCAACCAAACGCCACCACCAACCATCACCTCCTCCCTGGACAGGGACACAAAAGCGCCACTTACAAAATCAACTTCACTCTGCTTTTGCCTAGCGTGAATTATGACTCTCCAAAGATAAGAGGAAGCATGGTGAAAGGGAGCACTGATTTATTTTGCCTCTGGCACTGTATGGGGTGGGAAAATCATGAAGAAGAAAGTCCAAGGTCACTAAATAAATTGATCAAGTGGCACATACTGAGCCCTCTGTAGCCACCACCACCACCACTACAAATCCCCTCCTCCCCCCGCAGCTGCTGCTCAGCACCCAGCCTCTCCCTCACACCACCTCGCTTCCTTTGCCACTGGTCAACTCATGCCAATAACTAAATTCTGGGCTCTGCAACTATTCGTTTCATTGGATGTTTAATAATCCAGATCATTTGCTTGCTGTTTTAGTCTGCTAGGACTGACAAGACAGACTGCCACAGACTGGGCGGCTTGGACAACAGAAATTATTGTCTCGCAGCTCTGGAGGCTGGAATTCAGAGACTAAGGTGGGGACAGGGCTGGTTTCTTCTGAGGCTTCCCTCCTTGGCTTGCAGACGCCATCTTACCTCTGCTCACGTGGTCTTCCTTCTGTACCTGACTGGACCCTAATCTCTTCTTATAAAGATGCAGGTGTGTAGGACTATTTCTTTAAAGGCCTATATCAAGTGCCCTCACGTGCTGAGGACTGGAGGTCAGAACTTCAGCATATGAGTGTGGAGGGTGACACAATTTAGCCCATGGCACTTGGCTGTCCCCTAGCACAGTCGAGGCCAACACAGATGCACATGCACACAATTTACATTTTTCTGCAACTTGCTCAGAAATTATTCCAGTTATGGAGAAGCAAGGAGGGATTGAAGAGGAACTCGGTTTCTTGGGAGTCAAGAGTCTCCTTGGAGTAAACCAATCTCTTCCAGGAATTGTTCCATTTTACAGGGTATTCCCCCTTCCTCAGGGATTTGCCCACGCTTTTTCTCCAGATGTGGAAGGAAGTAGTGTCTTCTATGCAGTGGAAGGAAGACCTGGGGTGTCCTCTGGTTTCAATGTGTCCTGAATCTGTTAGTGTACAATCAAGAGGCACCCAGAAACCCCAAACTTATGGAGTGCATTCTCTCAAATGGGGTCCTGCTATCTACCACAAAAAGACAATGGAAGCATGCCTTAGTATAATTAGTGTGCTAAATCTTTAGTAGAATTAGTGTGCATAGAGAGGGAGGAGAAGAGAGGATAGTTTTAATGAAAACTTTCCCAATAAAACACCCAAAATTATCCATGCCTTTATGGGCAAAAGCCCAGCCAAAGAGGGTTAGCCTAAAACTGGGTCACTAAGGTCCAAAAGTTTGCAGTAAGATTAATGCACCTTTAGCAGGGAACCACAGAAAGGGGTTAAAGGGGTTAAAGTGAGGACAAAGGACAAAATCTAGGGCCAAAGGTACAGATCAAGATAACAGCTGCCGTTGCTGGCCTCTCCACGCGTCTCTCACCTGTCTCTTCCAAGTGTCTCTACATGTCTCTCCTCCACGTGTCTCCTCTAGGTTTCCTTCCCAGTGTCACCAGAGTGGAAGTCAAGCCACAGAAACCGGAGAGCAGGCCCACCTCCCTTCTGTGGTCTACAGTCCACTGAGCCACCCCTCAATCCCATAGCACACTGAAACCTGCAGTCCAAGGCAGCTGCATGCAAGAAGAGGTGGAGAAAATGGCCCCGTACATGTGCTGCCCCTCCCCCTTTAACAGAGACGCCTCTGTAACAAGTCCAGGTGTGCGAACCCCTGTTGACCTTGTTGCTGAAGTGCCCAAAGCCAGTGTGATTCACTGTCTGTTCACCTAGCAGGGTGCCTCGGGGTCACTGCTCCCAGGTACCCCAGCTTTCCTCTGCTGACGAGTCCCCACCTCAGCTCTCTTTGTCCTCACAAGTGCCCCTGGGTCTGCCAACAGCTTCTTTTTGATGCTCAAGTCCAGCCTTCCTCTTGAGGAAATTTTGCCCTTTGACCTCCACCTCATTCAACCAATCCCTCGCTGCCATCACATCTCCCTCAGAGAGGAAGCATCACAGAGCTAGAGAGAAGGCCGCTCTGAGCCACATGTTCCATGCCCTTCACTCCTCTGCCCCCTCAGCCTGCCACGCCACCCAGGGGAGCCTCTATTGAGCTCTGAACATGGAATGGGGCTCCAGGTCCCCGTAAGTTGATTCCCCCTCAGTTTATTTGGGATAAGTTTACTTTTCTCTTCATATTCCTCACACTCCTTCACCAGAGACTAAAACTCCAAGGAAGAAACTAGAACACCCCTACTATATTCACTCCTGTTCCTCCCCACCCTCGTTCTTCCCTCTCTCACATCCTCCCTGCCACCCTCAGCTCTACTTCCCTGAACTGGAAGGATTTTCTATTTCCAGCAGTATAGGAACTTTTCTTATGTCCTATTTTTTTTCCTTTTGTACATCATGGCTCAAATAATAACACCCTATTTCAGGTCTCCAAGGTTTACTTCTGATATACAGATAAAAGCTTTTTGGAATTTGGGAAACACATTTCTCTGTCTCACTTTTCACATCACACTTCTAATAAGAAACCCAAAGCCAAGCCGAGACTCCATTCCAGATAACTCCCCCCACCCTCCTGAGTTGACAAATAAGTTACAGGACAACTTGATAGCAAGAAATGAGAAGGCATCCTATGTCAAGATTATGGCTCCTACTGCACTAGCAGCTAGAAAATAAATTTTCTACCATGTCCACCATGATGAGCTGATTTGTTAAGGGCATTTATTGATCTGGTTAGCACAGCATGATTTTCTTTGATAGGTCAGCAATGAGGAGACAATGGACAGATCCCTCCCAGGGGCTTATGAAAACGTCACAGGCAAGGGTCTTTCTCTGGTCCATGGTCAGAAACTTTTGTCATCCAAAGAGCTAGGGCGACAAGAACAACCATTGTCTTCCCAGGGACACCAAGATGGCCACCGCCCTGGCTGTTGATTTGTGTCACTTTGAGACAAGTAAGGGCTATGGAAATAGAAGAAAACCCTCGGAAATCATCCAGGACAGAAGAATTGGCTGTATCCCTGATAACTACATTAAACCAAAACCTGACTTACAGATAATAAACATGGTTGACACCAGTGTCAGGCTGCTTGGCTTCACATCTGAAACTCCCTCTTCCTGCCTCTGTCACTCAAGCCAAGTCACTAAACCTCTATTATCTGTTTTCTCATCTGTGAAATCAGGGTTATTATGCTTCCTGTAAGAGTTAATATATGTAGAAAACAAGGACAATGTAGAAAACAAGGACACATTGTAGACTCAGTAAACATGACTATGGGGTTGTAGGGAGTTGGTTACTATGAATAATGTTTTTGATTTTATTTAATTATGCATATGAGAACTAGGGTGTAGGCCAGAGGTGCAGGGGACAGAGGAACATGAGAGGATTCACCAGAGACAAAGTGGGGAGTAGAACAGGCAGATTCACGGAAATACACTGCTGAAGGGAGCAGCAGGTGAGACAGGAGAGGTCTGCTGTGCCATGTGGGTCAGCTCCCTGGCCGGGGATCGAACCCGTGCTGCAGTGGCTGAGGAGAACTTCATAGCTCTGAGACTTAACCCCTGCACCACCAGGGAGGCCCAACTATGAATAATATTTTTTTTTTTTTAAAGATTTATTTATCCACACATACAAGCTGGGGCACAGGCCAGAGGCGTGGGGCGGCGAGAGGGTTCACCAGAGACAGAGTGGGGAGCAGAACAGGCAGACCAGAAATACACTGCTGAGGGGAGCAGCGGGCGAGGCAGGAGAGGTCTGCCGCACCATATGGGATCCTCCCCGGCCGGGCATTGAACTCGCATCGACAGCTCCACAGCGCAGCGCTCAACCGCCGCGCCACCAGGGAGGCCCCCAACTATGAATAATATTAATGACCTAAATGGATTGAGTGCTTATGATAGGCCAAGCAATGTTATAGATTCCTTACATGTGCAGCATGATCTAAAAATTACTATAAGAAAAATTTTAAAAACCTTTTTTCTATTCCTTCCTACCTTTCTCCACCCTTCACTTCTACTAGTAAAATTCTGATTTCATTCATCTGTCTTTCCCCATAGCCTCAGTTAATGCATTTCAACCCACAGATGGGGGGAAGGATACCATAAGCTTGAGAGGCAAGGAGGTTTATATTTGAAATGGAGAGAACTCCTTGCAGGGAAAAAAAAACAAACAAACTGTATTGCTCCAAGAAAGCATGGCAGGGCAAGTATGAAAAAGTTTCAGTTGACAGTTGAGAGTAAAATAAAGATTTTCAAGTTCAGTTTCTCCCTGCTGAAAGTGAAAGGTAGATTAGTTGAAAGCAGAGAACTGTTTTTTTAAGTTTGTTTCTTGTGGATATATACTCTTTTTGGAATTGTCTTAAGAAACTGCAGTAAACACTTGAATTGTTTTTGATTAAGCTTCTGTGTTAATTTGATTTTTCTTTGAAAGTGATTCTAAGCTAAGACAAGGCCAAATGGGAACTCAGTTTTATGCAGGTTATACATGCAGTCTTTCATTTTATCCCCCAGTTTTCCCATAGTTGGATACTGTGATAATCCCTATTTTAAAAGGAAAACTGAAGCTTAGAGACATAACTTGCCCACAGTCACATAGAAAGCACCAGAACTTGACTCAGAATCTAAGAAGTTTGAACTCTGCCTAAAGGCTGACCACTGAGCTATCCTAATCAATATATCATTTATCCTGCTAGCCTGCATTAAGTATTGCTTCCTTCTGAGATTGTTGTCTAAGGAAATTAATGCCAGGTTGTTTCCCAGAGCATAAAAATGTCTCCTTTTAATTAAAAAACAAAAATCAAAAAAGAAAGTGAATGTGTGTGTTTACCTCTTAATCGAATTAAATATTCATTGTTTAAAATTCAAAAGGTACGAGTAGCATAAAGCAAAGTCTCCCTCCTAACCTTGTTTTCCCAGCCATCTGCTTTTCCTTCCCAGAGGCAAACAATGTTATCAGCTTCTGTTGCTTGTTTTTTGATAAAACCATTACAAGCAAATACATTTTCTCTTTCTTTTTTTAATGCTATCACAACATATTCAATGTTGCACATTTTGCTTCTATTTATTGATATATCTTGGAAATCATTCCATATTTGTATATATGGCTATCCTCGTGTTCTTATATAGCTATAAATAACCCATTAGGATTCACACCCATTAACAGGTTTTATAGCTGTTGGACAATTAGAATATTTCTAAATTTGATCTGTTTTAAACTTAAATTATATTCATAATGTCATCTTGCATGTTATAAATTCCAAAGGGGGGGGCGTGGGGACAGAATTGCTGGGTCAAAAACCATGTGCATGTGTATTTTTATAGATATTCCCAAACTGTCCTACATAGATTATTTTTAACAAAGTACATGCCTACCAGCAATGTGTGCAATTGTTTATTTCCCCTCACCCTCTCCAGCACAGTGGATTATTAAACTTTCTGGTCTTTGCCCATCTGATAGATGAAAATGGAAAATCCATTTCTTCTCTTGCCTCAGGTTACTTGAGTTTAAACTATAACTTGCTACCCACAAACCCCTTCATTCATTCATTTAATAGTGAGGCAGTTTTTACATACAAGGCTCCAATCCAGTCACCCCTTCTCCTATAAAGCAAAACTCTCCAATCATATGTGGCTCAAGAATTCTCCCAGATGGCTGGGTTATGACTAACTGCTGATCTCTTCATTATAAAATAATAGAGTTAATTGGGCCTCCCTGGTGGTGCAGCGGTTGAGCGCTGCGCTGTGGAGCTGTCGGCAGTCCACAATGCGAGTTCGACACCCGGCCGGGGAGAATCCCACATGGTGCTGCAGACCTCTCCTGCCTCGCCCGCTGCTCCCCTCAGCAGTGTGTTTCTGATCTGCCTGTTCTGCTCCCCGCTCTGTCTCTGGTGAACCCTCTCACCGCCCCACGCCTCTGGCCTGTACCCCAGCTTGTATGTATAAATAAATAAACCTTTAAAAAATAATAATAGTAATAGAGTTAAGTGTTGGGATTTTGGAGGGAAAATTAAATAATATTCTTGTTCCAAAAATTCCTTCCCCCAAACACTCCCACCCTACTCAGCTTCAAGTTGACAACCAATCAAGAAACAGTGGTAGGAGCCAAAGAGTTGGAGATGAAGATATCTACTATACATCTAATAAAGCCAACTGGGCTCTAAATCTTTTACCCAGTGTAGGGTCAATGAATTAATCAGGTTTTTTACCCCACTAGCCTCTGTAACTATCACCTGCGGCCTTGATTGTGTTAATGCAGAAGGCGCTTAAGAGCGCGGGTGTGGGGCACACATGCCTGATTGTGGACACGTGGAATATAGGTTGGGTGTGCGTCCGTGTGCACCCTTGAGCCTAGAGGTTTTGCCAAAAGCAATGGTAGCTACATGAGGACTAGCAGTGTGACTACAGAAGAGGCAAGGCCACGAGATGACACGAGAGAGAGAGAACACCGGAGAGAGCCCAGAGAAAGAACATAAAGATTCCTGGAGGGCCGGGAGGCTTAGTTGCCTCCCAAGCCTCCCGGCCCCCCAGCCCCTCTTGCCACCCTGCCTTGCATGCCTGCCTACCTAGTCGCCACGACACCCAGAAACAGATGGGTTTTTTAATATCCGCCCTGAACCAAACAAAAACAATGATAATCAAACCCAAACACCCAGCAGACCCAGGCAGACCTGGACGAGGGACAAGGGCAGGTTTTCTTACAGGAATGGCCACTTATGATGGTACCTTGGAGGAATGTGGGTCTCCTAGGACAGTGTGCCCCAACAAGAGCCTGCAGAAAGGCTGAGCCACTTGATCTACTCAACCAGACCAGTCACCCCCATTATAGAGAGCCATAAGTCATACCCCTTCCCTATATCTTTCCTTCCTGAACCAATTATGGTCTCACCCTCTATGCGAATGTCAGGAGAGGGGGATAACAGTACTCAACTGTTTAAACCTCAGGGATGAGGGGCCTCCCTGGTGGCACAAAGGGTTAAGTGCAGTGCTGTGGAGTTGTCGGCAGCTTCTATGTGAGTTCGATGCCTGCCCGGGGAATTCCCACATGGCGCAGCAGACCTCTCCTGCCTCTCCTGCCTCGCCCGCTGCTCCCCTCAGCTCCCCTCAGCTCCCCGCAGCAGTGTATTTCAGTGGATCTGCCTGTTCTGCTCCCCACTCTGTCTCTGGTGAATCCTCTCACCACCCCACATCTCTGGCCTGCACCCCAGCTTGTATGCATAAATAAATCTTAAAAATAAAAAAACTTCAGGGATGAAGTTATAAAGAAAATGGGATCTTTCTGGAGGAAAAAATAATGTTAATGTCAGAAGAATGAAGACTATCTTCACTACTTCATTCAACAGATACTGATTAAGGATTTACCATGTGCCAGGCTCTGTGCTAGGATCAGGCACCAGGACGACAAATACCGCTCAGATCCCACCTTCTATAGAATTGATATTGCACAAGAGAGATAATCACATAAATAAGTCATCCTTCCACAAAATCTAACTGAAGCATGGCCAAGTCTTCATAGAGAAGATGCTTTGCTCTATACTAAATATGAGAAAGGCAATGAATAACTTTGTACATAATGTTATTTTGTTTGCATAAGGGGTTTGTGGGTAGGGCCTGAGGGGGACCCATCAGAAAAACTAGCTTTCACAACAGTAGAGAATGGAACCAGATGGTGTTGGGGGCATGGAAAATATTTCTGCGTGGATGTGGACCTTTGTAAACGGAAGGGGTACAGGTGATGCCATATGAGGCTGGCAAGGGACCCCAGTCAGGTGAGAAAGCTTTGTAAGCCTCTCTTGGGTGTTTGCACTTGACCCTTAGCAAGGGAAAGGGAAGTGTTAATGCTTTTTTAGTAAAATTAACATGATCTAAGTTGTTTCAGAAAAATCACTCAGGCAGCAAATGAAGATCATAGATTGAAGAGAGAGAAGAGAGAAGATCAGAGGCCAGGTAAGAGTTAGTAAACCTGTTCAGAGAGACCTGTTAATTAAAATACAAACTTAGCTCAAGGACGATAACAAGTACAGAGATTCAGCAGACGTTTCCTGGGCAAAATGGTCAAGACTTGGTCATTGGCTACACCCAGCACTGTTGGGAGAGAGCCCAGGGCAAAGAGGAGCTTGGTTTGAATGGTGGGACCAGAACTGAGACTGGGAACCAAAGAGGAGCTGGTTTGGGGGAAGAAGAAAATGGCAGGCATTTCTGGCTAAGTGTGGTAGAGTTGCCTGAAAGAGTTCTAAGAGCATGTGTCCAGGGGCACCTGCAATTAAACGTCTGAGCTCAGGAGAGAGGCCCAGGAGCAGGCAGAGGGCAGCCCTAGGTGTGAGGACTGCAGGGGGCGCTACAGGCAGACTGGACAGCAGTGGGCCCCTCTGCTCCAGCAGATGGAGGGATAAGAAGAGAGATTGCTTCAGTTAACCACGGAGGGCAACCACTTCCTCCTCTTCGATGCGCGGACCCTCAGAACATCCTGATGGGGCAGAGGTGGGGACAGTTTTTTCATCCACGCTTCTCTTTAACATCCCCCAGCATTCTAAGGTTGCCTGAAATTCTGGATGAGAGAGGATAAGGGTGACCACTCAGCAGAGAGCCTCAGCTCCCTCCCACATCCCTCTCTGTAAGAAGCTTCTCCTCCTTTGCCACGAAATGAAGGGTGAGAGCAGAGTGTCAGTGGAAACGCCTTCCCACCAAGCCTTACAAAGGCTCTGCCTTTACTAACATCAGCAGGCTACCTAGCGCCCTTTTCCACGGAGTTTCAGCAGTTAAGCCCACTCTCTGAGAGGGGCCCCTGCCAGCAGGCTTCCCAGCCACGCCATCTACTCCAGGGACCCTCCCTGTTCACCTTTCTTTAGCCACCAGATCTCAGAACAAGCCAGTCCATGTGCCTGGTGCATGCTTGGTCTTTGGATTTCTGCAAAAGCATGCTTCAGTTCTACCCAGCCCACGAAGCTTCCCTTCATTTCTGAGCAAGAACTTAACACCTGGCTCACACCTATTGCCCTTTGCCTACACACTTGGTCTATGCTAACATTTTTTTTTTTTTTACAGAAGGTCTGTCATTTGTCATCATTATTTAGCAAAATATACAGACTTTTCTAGATAACCAAAGCTCTGCCTCTAAGCATCAATATCTAATTTGATCAATGCACAGCATTTATTGAACACTGATTTATCGTGTGCCCAGTACTATGCTACAGAACAGGGATTTTAGATAAATAAAGGTAAACAAACAAAGGCCAAGAAACAAGCCTGAGTCTCCTTTGAAGGAGAACATTACATCTCAACTACTCCCACTGCCTTGTTCGATAAACCTAGCTAAAGTCAATTATCATCTTCCCTGCCTTCTTAAATAGAGAGGAATGAACAAAATCTGAAACATTTGTGTTGACTTGGGAGCATCTTCTTGGAACCCTGTTCTAAAAGAATAACTTTTCTTTTCCAATTAAAAAGCCAATATATTCCTTGTGAAAATTTGAAGAAAAAATTTTCTGATCACCCATGGTCATATGATCCAAAAAGCAGCCACTACAAATATATTTAAGTCTCTTCCTAGGCTTTTATCCATCCCACTTTTAAGGAGTTTTTGTCTTAATAAAAAAATTATTATTGTTGAACACAAAAGTTCATAGCTTGTTCCCTCACAAGTTGACAATATAGTACAGTCTTGCACTAAACACCTTTTGTTGAACAACGTTTGGGGGGCAGGGTAAACGGAGGCTTCTCCCCTCCCATTCACCTCCTCCCTCCTTCACACACAGCCCTATAGCAACAGAAATCCTGGGCCATTTCCCCATTTCTCTGCCCCGCCCACCCCCCATGCCAGTGAGAAGAGCTCACCCCCTCCTCTACTGTGACCACAGGAACCTGGGGGAATCAGAAAACCAGCAGACATTTCACAGATGCTGGAGGCTGTGACATCTGTTGGATTCAGGAATGAATTGAGGGACAGAGGCCTCCTATTTCTATAATGAGGAGTTGCAAGTTCCAGTTGGGTGTAACAGTAGGAGATTCTAACACTGAGACAGAAAGAAATAAAAAGAAGTAGTGGATGGAGTTGGGGTGCATCGATGTGGGGTTCCCTCTGACTGATGGGGTATCCATTTTCCTCCAGGGAGGCATGTTGCAAAGTGTTGGCAGCCACTTGGAGACTACACTGTACTAGCTGAGTCCAGTACCTCTCTGGGGCTTCATCCAAGTAAAGGAGACTATGACAGGCCCACAGTTCCCATCTCCTCCATTTCCAGAGGCTCCTGGGGGGCAGGGAGAAAAGGGACACTTTGTGTGGGTTTTATTTCTAACATGGCAACTCTTGACCATCCGTGATCAGGGAATGGAAGTTTATCCCCACTACCAGTCCAGAACATTGTCTCACCTTTAGCACCCCAGCAAGACACAGGCTGCTTACAGCAATGGGAAGGGCCATAGCCCCCACACAAAATGATCCCAGAATATCTACGTGGCCAGATGATGTTAATATATGTTGGACAAGTTTAATGTCAGGTTCTTGCTCTTGTCAGGTTGTGATGTCTAGTTCAGATTCTCCTTGCAGGTGGTCAATTGTCATTGGCTGAGACAGCCCATCACCATGCCTCTAATCTGGTAGGTTCTGGAAAAGCTATCTAGAATACATTCAAAATAAGGAGAAATGGATTTGGGGTAAAGCAAGCAGAACGCATGAACTGTAAAACCAGAATTGTTTCTGAAAACATCAAATGTGTCTGCTTAGGGGTCTCAGCTTTTTTCTGGGTAGCAGAGCTGGCTGAAGAAGCGGCCACCAGAGAAAGCAATTTTTTCCACATCTTGATATGTGTGGTGAGAGCTAAGTTCATGGAGACTCACTGGTATCTCGCCTGAAAGTGATGGGTTCAAAGTCTAATGTCTCCCTGGAAGTTTAAGCACGTTGAGAGCAGGTGCCAAGCCTTCCTGTGTTATGTGTGGCATCATGAAGAGAAGTTTTCCACACCCGAAGTTTCTTGTAAATGTTGAGAACCATCTTTAACACTCCCGTCGCCAAGGGACAGGCGTGACGCTTAAGAGACAAGACATTCCTGTCCAAGCCATGCCCGCGTCCCGCTCCAGGACATCAAATAAGATGTCTTCCCAGGAAAAATACTCCAAAAGAGGACTGCTACTTTCCCCACGGAGGGCACAAAGCAGAGAGCTGAGAGCAATAGTTCACCTCCGCACGCCCTGCTCAACTGCCCTGGGAATCTGAAAACAATTATTTTAATCATTCTGTGCAGGAAGCAACCCAGAGCTAGAACAGGTT
The DNA here is from genome assembly GCA_004024925.1 of Scalopus aquaticus. Classification (NCBI taxonomy): domain Eukaryota; kingdom Metazoa; phylum Chordata; class Mammalia; order Eulipotyphla; family Talpidae; genus Scalopus; species Scalopus aquaticus. The sequence goes on from PVIJ01013518.1 coordinate 39,927, forward strand.
CTTTGAGCATCCTTGAGAGACCTGGACCAGGGAGAGAGCTGGTCCTCCAAGCTCCTGGCTGATGCAATCTGAGGACATTGCCCAGAAGACATACCTCTCACTTCTTAGTCTAAGGAAAATAAATTAGAAGTTTAGGAAAACAACCCCTACCCATCGGAGTAATTGACCTCAGAGACAAACGGCAGACCCAGCCCTGATCAGTGAGCTCCACATCCAGCAAGGAGCAGAGCTGGTACTGACCTGAATGCCAGCAGAGGCGGTGTGGCCTCTTGGTGCCATGCCCTCAGCCTTGGTTTTCTTTTTTTTAACTTTCTTTGTTTTTAAACGAGTAAGAGTTTGATTCCCCACTACCACAAAGCACGCAGTAGAGTTTCCCACACTTGGGAAAATTGTAGGAGTCAGCCTATCCAGAGCTCATGGATAAACCTCATCCTGGTTTTTTTTTAAGATTTATTTATTTATGACTACTAGCTGGGGTGCAGGCCAGAGGTGCGGAGCGGTGAGAGGGTTCACCAGAGACAAGAGTGCGGAGCAGAACAGGTAGATCGACCGAAATACACTACTGAGGGGACCAGCAGGCGAGGCAGGAGAGGTCTGCTGTGTCATGTGGGAATCTCCCCTGCCGGGCATCGAACTCGCACCAGCTCCACAGCGTAGCGCTTAACCTTATGCGCCACCAGGGAGGCCCACAGCCACGTATTTTTTTAACCTCCTTTAAAGATCCCTTTTTCCTCTTATAACAGAGTCCTTCATAGAAACTCTAATTATATATTTAAATAACACCACAGAATCCAATCTCAGTTGTGATTCACTTCAGTGTGCTAGAGAAGACCTGCACCCCCCCCCAAAAAAAAAAACACTAAAAAAACAACTTACTATTTAACTCATTTGGGTTCACTTTGATCTTAAACAAAACCCATCATTTGACACATTTGGGGAGATAGATCAGTTGATGTGGGAGGAAACAGTTAAAAAAAGAAACAAAAAATGGGGGATTGCCAGACTCTGAAAGAAGCACAAGTGTTTCGGTACCGTGACACAGACAGGACCCGTGACGGCCCTCCGCGGGCTGGTCATGTTGGCAACAGACTTTCTGAGAAGAATGGAATCCTTCGACCACTTTCCTTCCTGAACCCATTCCTCAATTTTTAAGTCCTTCTTGACTATCGTGTTAGTAACCACCCTGTCCTCTGAATGTCCTTGGTTTCCTTGATAGCGTTGTCTTCATGTCCCATCCCTGACTTCTGGATGCTTCTTCTCATGGGCACAGCAACCTCAAGTAGTGAGCTCCTTGGATTCTGTCCTTGGCCCCCTTCCCTTTTATTCTCCCTGGACTCTCCCACCATGTCAGCTGTTATCTGTAAAGTGATGATTTACATGTGTCTGCATCTAGCCCAGGTCTGAATCCCTTTTTGTCCTGAAGAGAACTTGGCCATCATAGAGATTCCTCAAACTCAACATGTACGAGATGAAATGCATCCTGGTTCCTAAATTTCCTTTCTAGTTCTTATATTTGCAACTAACGCCATCATCTACCCCCTCAGTCAAGCAAGAGATTAGACGTAGTCTCTGCTCGAACCCGTCTGCTCACCCCAGGACCCCGTTTGTCATCATTTGTCTCAGTTTGGAATTGCTATTGGAAGCTGGATAGAAATGACAGAAATTACAGGGCCTCAAAGAAGACAAGTTGTCTTTCTCTTTCTCCCATAACAGGAGGTTCAGAGGTAAACCAGGCCCAGCTCTGTGTTGGACCTGAATCTTCAAACTCCTCAATTGTTGTCTTTCTTCATTGACATGCTCTCACACAAGACTCCCATCCTGTGGAGCACATCATGATTCCAAGATGGTCTCTCCCAATCCAGGCAGAAAAGAAGCTAATGAGAGAAGAGGCAATTAAGGTACTTCATTTGGCTCATAACCATAATGTGAAGTATGGCTACTGTAGAAACCCATGCCACCCATTCTACTTTCTTAATATCTTTCAAATTCATCTCCTAATATATTTGGTTCAGACACTCATCATTTCTCATGAGGGTTGCTTCAGTGGCCTCCTAATTAGACTCCTTGCCTATGCCCCTCACAGCCATTTTTCACACTGCTGCCATAACTGTTTCTTAAATGTGTATCTGGTTCCTACATAAACTCTTTCAGGGACTTCCCTTTTCTTTTTTGGAAAAGTCTCAAACTCATTTGCATGGTTGCAGCCTTTCCCAATCTGACTCAAAAACCACTTCTGGGCCTCCTCTTTCCTCTCTTCTTCTAAGCACATCAACCACTTCTCCATCCCAGACATCTCAGTTCTCTCATGCCATCTCTTCTTCACAAGTGCTGTCACTCTGTCTGCAACCAAGACAATTTCGTGTGCGATCAACAACTGAAGACTTGATTAAAGTGCCCACACAGCCAGACCACCTGTTCATACAGTAAAAAATAGTCAGCAAAATATGTTCTTTGTTACACATGTATAAATATCACTCTACAACACAACAGACTTGCTTCCTCTGTCTCCAGAAATAATCCAAAGATACCTCTCCAGGAAGAAAGATGCAGGGACTTTTACCCCTTGCTTCTGCAATACTCTAATTAGTCCACATTTCCACATATCTGAAAGGAGAAGGAAGAAAGTGCAACTTCCCAACTGATGAACCCACCTCGTCAGCCAAGACACCCTATGTAGAAGAAAGCAGAACAAGGAAAAAGTGAATAATGATGAAAGAAGAGGTGAATGATGAAAGAAAAGCTGTGCCATGGACACACAGAAACTCCTGCAAAATGCATTCACCTGGATTCAGACCTGAGATGTGTGGCTTGTGGGTAAGAACAGAGAGAATGGAGAAAAATCCAGAGGCTAGTTGAAGCCCAATGAGATGATGCCTTTGCTGATTTTATTCAAAGAGAACTTGCTTCCTGAAAATGCAGTGGGGGAAAACAATCACAGTCTGTTACTGCTGGGTAGACAGCAGTGACAACACAAGGAGGTGTGGCGGGGGTGCCCGGGCACAGCTCCTCTGGCTATTTTGAAACCCCTGCAGAAAATGGGACACGAGTCTATTTTGCCATCTTCCAACTGGCTCCTTCCTGGAAGCCTTTTGAGGGCCTTGTTCAGGTTCCTTTAATATGGCCCCTTTGCCGTAAATAAATGTCGCTGCAGGGAACTGGCCTATCACTACAACTGCTGCTGACACTCGGCTGCTTTTTCCCAGCACACACATCACCAGGAAAGAGATGGGTCAGTGAATGAAAGGATTTTGGAGAAAGACATTTAATGATCACCAAAGCTGTTCAGGAAAAGAGACTTCTTAGGACACACAGGTGCTACCTGGTAATCTGTTACTGTAGCTCTATGAGGAAATTCTTAGAGATGTTAGCAAGGAAAAAACACAGTATTGAAGATCTTGGTATTTCCTCTTGACCAGTTACTGCTTCTCCACTCTAGCCTTTAAAGGAAAAAAAAAATTCATATTTTAGGCACAAATGATTGAAGAGAAATATAAAACAAGACATGAACATTCCAAAATACTCCTCAGCTGCAATTTTTTCATTGCTTTTGCATAAATTATGAAAGGAAAATGAAACATGGGTTTGGAGAAAAGGAAGATTGAATCACAGCATGATCAGAAAAAGCTCTACTTTAAATGTCCCTAATGCTCACACCACCTTCATAATCAAGGGTGGAAGTCCTCTTTTTGGATACCTACAAAACTGGTCACCAAGACTAGAAAACTGTTATGTCAGCTGTTTCTCAGAACAGCTGGAGAAGAAAAAGAAAATATTTGAGTGAATATTCATAAAGGATACTAAACTTTAAAATATACGTACTATTTTATTTAAAAAAATAAATGAGCAATTAGACAATAAAAAATAAAAAGACTAGAATACATCAGTGCGATTAAGATGGGGGCCATCCTCAAAGCACCTCCCAACAGAGACCCATTAATTGGGACTGATGCTAGAATTGCCCATCCCTTCTTACCAGTACCAGGGTCCACTGATGCTTTGGGCTGGCCAAATGCACTGTGCTGTTATTGGCTTCCCACCCTTCTTTTGTCATTATCTCAGTTCCCCAACATTCATCAATAAATAATAAGACAGAGAAGACCAGCACCTTTACAGAGCAATAGGGTCTACTGTACTTAGCATACAATTGACTCATTGGACGTCTCTTAATTATGAAGTACATCTTAAGTCTATAAAGATAACTCTCTGGTCCACTATCATTTACTCGGAGTCTCTTCACATAGGAGTAAGGACTTGGATCCATCTTCATTAGTCTTTGGATATGCCAAGGTCATCAATGAAATGGCATTAAAAAAATAATAATACAAAACTTAGAGCAAGTAACTCAGCGGTCAGTGGCATAGTAAATCACGTAGGCACCTAACAACAATTTTGAAACAAGACTAGGCAAAAAAAATCAATAAAATACAGTAGATGTTCGATTGTCCTCTCTTCTGCAAGCTCTTCCCTATTGCACAGGGAGGACATTTTCTTGAAGTGAAGTTCTATAAAGATTACATGTGTTGGCTTCTGTACAGCAAAAGAGACATTAACCAAAACTAACAGACACCCTACTAACTGGGAAAAGATCTTTGCACACAATACATCTGATAAAGGACTGATAACAAAAATTTACAAGGAACTCACACAACTCAACAAAAACAAAGCCAATAACCCAATCAAAAAATGGGCAGAAGAGCTCAAAACGCACTTCTCCAAAGAAGAAAAGCAAATGGCCAACAGATACATGAAAAAATGCTCAACATCACTTATAATCAAGGAAATGCAAATCAAAACCACTATGAGATACCACCTCACACCTGTGAGGATGGCACACATTAAAAATACAGGCAACAACAAAT
>PVIJ01013519.1:0-44783 GCA_004024925.1 Scalopus aquaticus
GGGGGTTGGCAAACGTTCTGTAAGGAGCCAGGCAGTAAATGTTTTCAGTTGGGGAGGTCATGGGGTCTGCTGTTTGCTGATGTTCTGTAAAACCAGCCCCAGAGGGTACCAGCAAGTGAGTGGGCCTGGCTGTGTTCCAACAGGACTTTGTTTATGGACACTGAATTCTGAATTTCACCTAGGTGTCACATGTAATAAAGTGGAATTTGTCTTTGCATTTTTTCCCAACTATTTAAAATTGTAAATGGAATCTGCAGCTCACAGGCTGGCCACAAACAAGATTTGGCCACGCACTGGCTCATGTCACGTCCCCGGATGGATGTGCAGTGTGTGCCGAGGACCTCTGTTTGGAAGTTCTTTTTTTATAGTCTGACAATTCACTCATTTATGAAGTCAGATCCTTACTGAGGATGAACCAGGTTCTGGGAACCGTCCCGGGGCTGAGGACGGCAAGGCGGCAGCCCCAGGTGGCTGACGTTTCTCTGGCCATGCTGGGGAGATACAGGCCCACAGGCAAGGACTTGGGTTTCAGTGTCAGTCCTTGCTTGCTTGGATATGGGTCTTTTTCAGCCACAGTCTAGGGCGAGGCGCGTTTGCAGTGCTGAGCAGAGGGCCTGAGCCTAGGTCCTCTGGTGACCAGCCACGAGGGAGCTGTGTGGCATGCTTGGAACTAACACCCTGGGAGAGCTGAAGTGTTCTGAATTTCCAACTAAAAAGTCCAGCCAAAAAATAAAGATGAATAAAATAGCATAAAACCCAAGACCTTTAGGGCTCAGTGTACTCTGGCAGAGCATTCCAGTGGGATTCTGGGATGGTTTTCAAAAGCCGTGGCTTCTCTTGGACTTTCCCATGGCCTATTCCAAGACAACCACTGCTCTGCAGATGTTCCCCGCGGCTGAGTCGTGGTGACAGCCCCTTGCGACAGCCGTTGCTGCTGTGGCCAGGCTGAAGGTCAGTGTTCATGTGGGCTCTGGCAGGGGGGTGGCTTCAGCTCCAGCTCCCCTCATTCTGGGGCAGGTGATTGAGAAACGCTGTGCCTTCCTCTTTAAGACCAAGATGTCCCTTTTCTTTTGTGGGAGGCCAGATATGGCTGCATTAAGACAGAAGCAGTTCATACAGTGAGCAGCACGTGCCTGATGACTTACAGGTCATCTGTCCGCATCCATCCCCACTGTGTATGCCATGGGGGTGGGGGGTGAGGGGTGGCCAGAGAATGAAGCTGGAAAGAAGACCACAGGAAGATAAGGCATGTGGGATGGTCCCTGTGAAATTCCAAATTCCTGATAGCCTGTTTAGGTGGGAATTTACATGAAATAGGGACATCCCCTTCCCCCGCCCCCAGCCAAGTCTTTGTTCCTTCCTAAAACCCACAACAGCCTAATCACCAATGAGCCATATGACCCTCCTGTCCCCTCTCCCCCCACCCCAGGTTCCTTGTATAGACAAAGATTGACTGTTACATGATTACATGATTGCAAATGATTTTTTCCTGTCATCAGAATCTAAAGTTTGAACCATCCTTCCTTTTTCTTTTCCTGGACTCATCTTTTCAGCAACTATCCCATCTCCCTTCTATTCCCCTTGCCTTTTCTACTCTAATCTAGCTCAGAGATATTCAGAGTTTTCCCAGAGTTTATGTGTAAACATAACAGACCAGCCTCCCAGGAAACAGGGGATGTGGGAATGAGGAGGGAGAGGGGCCCCTGGCCTGCTGGGTTTTCACTAAGCTTCCTCTACCTGCACCTGCCTCCAGTCTGATTTCTTTTAGCAACTCTGAATGTAGATGGGTGGTTATTTTCATGGTTTGATAATATCTGTTACACAATCTTTGTTTAACAATTGTTTATTAAGTGCCTATTACATGCTAAGTGAAATACGGGGGATAGAAGAGAAGGTGAAGTTGATAGAATACTGGTCTTAGGTTGTGCTTTCTGCTCTAGAAAGTCATCTGCTCTAACTCTCTCATTTTGTGGCTGAAGATTTTAGGCTCAAAGTAGACTACCTGGCTTCACCTTCGAGTTCCATCAGATTCCGACTTACAAGTCCTCTCCTAGAATAGCGCCTGTTTCTAGAATTCTGTTGTTACAAGTGAAGTTTTCCATTGAGGAGAGTTAGCAAAGGAAGGACAAAAACCTCCAAGCTCCTTCAACTGCCTTTTAAATGACCTCTCCCAGACTTTTAGAGATAGCTGTGGCATGAGTTCCAGAACATACTCTAATAGCAATCCATTCATTAAATCGTCAGTTTTTAAATCCCAGTTTTTATCAAGTAATCAGCGATGGTGCACATACTGAGGAGCTTCTGTGCAGCCATCAGCTACTGTGGGGACTTACGAAAGAACATGCTCCCAAGAACATATTTTTCACTAACTCTGAGTCCTTCAGATTAAGACTAATATCAATAGTATGTAGAATTATTCACTTATTTGCTGGGTAGATTATGGGACTTGGAAAACCATCCCCCCCCATCAGATATTGCACTGCCAGAGACCCTGTGCCATGTGGAGATGTTGTGACTTACCTGGCCATTTAGATATTTACTGAACATCTACTGTATGCCATATCAGGGGCTGAAGGAGTGCTCAAGTGCACGCTGACTTCAGAGAACCCATGTTCAGTGAAATGAGAAAACAACAGCTAAGAACAAAACAACTCAATTATGGGAAATGCCGGAAGGGAGCAAAGAAGGTGTGAGGTAATGTCACTTGTCACAGAGGTGTGAGACTTAGGATACTTAAGAGGGTGAAGTGAGAATGGGGCCTGAAGTTTGACAGTGGTCAGCCATGAGGGGCAACCAGGTATGGATGGAGAAGAAAGAACATTCCAGAGAAAGGCAGTGCATCCTTCAGTTACCTATTGCTAGATAACAAACTAAGCGGCTTAAAGTAGCCGCTTAAGATCATCTCTCATAGTTCCGTGGGTTTATTGATGTGCTGGTTGTTGGGACTCACTGGGGGTCTCTTGCAGTCCCAGTCAGATAACAGCTGGGACTGCAGTCATGCGCAGTCTCAGCCAGCTAGGGTATTGGTCATGCTTCCCTCTCTGTTATGTCTGGTGTGTGCTTGGGCTGGCTGGAGCAGTTGGAGCCTGGTTACCGATACTCTTTCCACGTGGCTTCTTCATTTCTGGCTTGGGCTTCCTCATGACATGGAGAGCTCAGAATTGTTGGACTTCTTATATTCTTTCCTGAGTGAACAGAAAGAAAACTGATCGTCTTGTGAAAGAAGGTCTGGTGTCACTCTGCAGTATCCCGTGGATCAAAGCAGTCGCAGGGCACCCTTGATTCTAGGATGTGGAAGGTTAAGTCAAAGGGGCACGGCTGGGACTCAAGGAGGGACGGGGCTGGGGATGGCCCTCTTGGAGATGAGCCGAAGTTTCGTGATACAAAAGACTTGCTGTGTCAGTGGGTCAGGAGGCAGGTGGTGCTGCAAGAGGGCACTGAGAGTGCGCAGAGGAGGCTGGGGTGGTGGGCAGAGTGGAGCAGATAGCCAAGCTCTGGTAGGGAAGTTAGATTTGTTAAGATGTTGTGGCAGCCTTGGGTGTCTTGCTTTCCAAGGGCTAATAATCCTCTCATCCTCTCTACAACCCTTCCCTACTCACTCCCAGCAGGTGATCCTGAAGTCTAGTATTGGGGATGCGCTCCTATGGATCTCACATTTCCAGGGACTCCCTGTCATCTCCTGAACCTGGCACTGATTTTCCAGCTTGACTTCTGGGCTTCTCCACCATATTGTGTGTTTTGAACACTTGCATTTTTCCCTCATATTTTTGCCCAACTGTCATGTCTCCTTGCCTCCATACCTGGCCACATCGGTGATTTTTTGTTCAAAATGGCCTCCTGTGACAGCAGCTCTCGGTGTCAAAGTCCTATCCTTCCTTGAAAACTAACCTCTAATAAAACTGCCTCAAACTGAGAGTGACCCTCTCACTTCTAGAACTTGCTAGTTTTGCTGATGGAAGGGGCAGCTACATCCCTTCTTGTCCAGCTCTCACAGGGCTTCCCCTGTTGACTGTAGGTCTTCCAGGGTAGAACATTTGAACTCTGCTTCTACTGCCCCATGGCCCCATCCTTTGTACACATTCAACGGATATCTGTCAGATTAAAGACCTGTTGCTCTGGGGTACTAGCCTCCAACTGACTCTTCATTTCCCATGAAATTTCAGGATTCAGCTTCTGGCAGCCCTGGTCCATAGCCCTGCAAAGTGCAGCCCATGGCTGGGCTTTCCCTCAGGACCATGGAGCTGCTGTTCCTAGGTGGTCGGGCCTGCACAGCTTAGAGCCAGCACCCAAGTAGATGGAGAGCTTCTGCTTCTACAAGGTCCTCTCTTCCGGACGCCTTGCACTTGTTTTCCTTGGAAGGAGGAAGCCCTCAGTCACTGCTTCATCTTCCATTTATAGGCATATATATATCTTTGTTATTCTTTTCAGAAAATGACAGTGTTCTGAGCTCAGGCAAGGAGAGAAAAAGTTGAGGGCCCCACAAAGGAAAGAAAGTGTGTGATATCAAGACTTCTGCAATAATTCTGTCCATATTGTCAAACGGAGAACACTTCTACCGCTACTGCTCTGTCATCCATGCCTCAGCCTGTGTCATTAGCTCCTCAGGGTTTATTGATGGGCTTGCTATGAGTGAGAGGGAGGCCAGGGCATGGGCAGTAAATGTGCCAGATTCTTGACATCTAGACAGGAAAATAGGCACGGTTCCCAGGGATGAGTCCCTGTCTAGTTGATTCTTGAGTCCTTCTTCTGACAGCAAAGCGTTCTGAGGTAGAGAGTCAAGCTCTGTAGCTTCTGGTTTGTCCCTCCATCAAATTACATCTGCATGCAAACTGGAGGAGTAGTAACAGCAAACATTTATGTCCTGTTTCCTCTAAGCCAGCTACTGTTTTAAGCAGTATTACTGATGAAAACTTCTCAATAACCCTATAAAAGGTATTACTATTATTATCCCCATTTTACAGATGAGGGAACAGAGACACAGAGAGGTTATGCCACTTAACCTAAGGTTACAAAGATGGTCAGTGGCACAGTTAGGATCTGAGTCCAGGGTAGCTGGCTCCAGACTCTGTGTCTTTAATGACTCACAATGCTGCTTTAATTGCTCATCAAATTAAGATGTTTAAATAACCTTACAAGATCACTTGTCCTTTCTTACATCCCCAAGTGTATTGGAGGCAATAATGTGTCTGAGGATTGTGGGAAAGTACCTGGACAAGTCTGAACTAGTGCCCAGCACAGGTAATTCAATTTGGTTCAAATTCTGACTTTCCCACAGATTTGTGATTCTCAGTATGCTGTTTTTACCTGTTTGGAAGGTTAGATTAGCAAAGGAATTTTCTCTTGTATTTAAGAGCAGCCTACTTTTCTTGATTTAAACTCATGACCTAGAAATTCACTAAGTCACCAATCAATTCTTTTCTTCTTTCCTTCATTTATTCATCAAATTTCAACCCCATGTCTTGTGTGTGCAGGACACCAGGTTGATTATGTCAAGGGAAAGTAGAAAATAGGAAAGCTAAATGAAATAGATGTAGTTCTTGCCTTCAAGGTCTTGTGTCACATGCCTACACTGACAAATAAACCTGAGGACCTGTTTCTGTTCAAATACTCTTTTGGGTCATCTCTTAGTACTTTCTGAAGTACTAAATGTGGAGAATTTCGCTGCTTACCTGCAGTCTAGAATGTCCTACATAAGCAAACTTTTATAAGAAAGTTCACTGGAGCATATATGCCAACGGGTCTCTAAGCTGTCCAAACTGGATGGAATCGTGAATGTAGATACCAGGCCCAGGCTGTGCCAGATACACTGTTCAGCTGAGTCAGAATGCAAACTATATTAGTTTCCTAGGGCTGTTGTACAAGTTACCATGAACTTGTTCAGAATTTAACTTGTGAGAGAAATTTATTCTCTCACAGTTCTGGAGGCCAGTAGTATGAAATCAAGGTGTCAGCAAGGGACTGGCCCTTATTGAAGGCTTTAAGAGAGAATCTGTTTTATGACTCTCTCTTAGCTTCTAGTGACTACTGACAATCCTTGATGTTCCTTGACAGAGAAGACGAGTTCACATGGTCGTCTTCTCTGTGTCTCAATTATAACTGCATCTGTCATCCTAATTCTAGGATGATATCATCCTGAGATCATTAACTTAATTATATCTGCAAAGACCCTCTTTCAGAATAAGGTTACATTCATAGGTTCTGGATGTTGGAACAAGGACCTATCTTTTTTTGACCACTGTTCAGGTCATTACACAGATTCAGAATCCCTCTCAAGTCAATATTCCTGTTAGTCTTTATCTATTTAGTAGTATTGTCATAGAAAATGAAACCTAGTTATAGCCCTAGGGTACTACCCACCTACATCTGTGTCCATGTATCTATACAACATGTTAGGATAAGGAATTCTTAGGTTTTTTTCCTTAAAAAAGTATTTACAAAGTATGTATAGTTCATGTATGTAAACCAAGGGTATACATGTTATCAGTCAGAGTCCCAGAATCCAACTCAAATGATTTGAATGAAAAAAAAAAAAAAGAACAAAGTTGTAGACAGGCTTAAGGAAACCAACAAAAAATACCGAGGCACTCAGAGACTAACAATGAAACACACTCAAACTTTAGTTGAGGAGGGGAAAGGTCAGGGTTACTAGAATTCTAGTGAGACCTGGAATTGTAGAGGAAGGGTTACCTTGGTCTTCAAGGGACAGGCATATGGCCGGAAATGTGGCCCAGTCAAGGAGGGAGCAAGAAAGACATGCTGCTTCTTTCCTCCCACTTTCCAATCTTCTTTTGATGACTTCTGTTGATCAAACCAAACCAAAACTAGTTGGAAAAGTATAGAGTCCGTAGGGTATAGAGTTCATAGAGTGAGTCCTACTAGCACTCCCTCAGCTAACAAGGGCAGTGATGGTCTGCAGTGAAGTGTTCTTAGCATAACTCTGTACATGAATTAGAGTCTATTGGCACATCTGGTTTATGTACAGAGTCATGGAATCTTGGATGTAGACTAGCACTTAAAGATTATCTACTTTAAATTTTCACTTTCCAGATGACAAATTGAGGTCCAAAGAGTATAATCTTTTGCATGTGTGCATGGGCATACTTGCTTGGGTGGGATATGATTTTCCTTCATTATCCAGAAATTCAAGAAGGGTGGTAGTGTGGCTATTAAGCACTTTTAAACTCTGGAGCTGTCATGAGAAATTTAAAAGTGCTTTGAACTAAATAAAAACACAACTTATTAAAATTTGTGGGATGCTGTGAAAGCAGTGCTTAGCGGGAAATGTATAGTATTGAATACATGCATCAGAAAAGAAGTAAGATCTAAAATCAATCATCTAAGTCTCTACCTTAGGAAACTCAAAAAGAAGAAAAAATTAAATTTGAAGTAAGGAGAAGAGAAAAGTAATTTGAAGTAAGGGGTGAGAGAAAAAAATCCATGAAATAGAAAATAATAAATCTTAGAGAAAAAAAAAACAATGGAACTTAAAGATGGTTCTTTGAAAAGATCAATAAAATTAATAACCTCTACCTGGACTAATTGAGAACCTAAAAGAGGCACAAATTACTAATATCTAAAATAAAAGAGTATTTATCACTATAGACCCAATGGACATTGAAAGAATAATAAAGTGACACTATGAACAACTCTGTTCCCACAAATTGGATAACCTAGATGAAATGAACTACTTTGGGGGGAAGACATAGTTTACTAAGACTCATAAAAGAAGAGATAGAAAATCTGAATAGGCTTGTATCTACTTAAGAGCTCTAATTAATAACATTTCAAAACAGAAAGCACCAGGTTCAGATGGGTCCAGTGAATAATTCTACCAGACATTTAAGGAAAAATTTATACCAATTCCCTAAAATTGCTTTCAGAGGTTAGAAGCAGAGAAAATATTTCTTAAATCTTTCTGAGATCAGCATTACACTAGCACCAAAAACAGGAAAAACCGTTACAAGAAAACAGTAGACCAATATGTCTCATCAGCATAGATGTAAAAATGTTCAGAAATATCAGCAAACTGAATTCAGCAATGTATAAAAAGACTTATATATCACAACAGAGACTGAGTGCCCCCCAGAAAAATGTATAGTTGGCTCAACATTGAACAATTAATGTAGTCCATCACATTAGCAGTCTAAAGTAGAAAACAAATGCCATCATGTCAATAAATGTAATAAAGCATTTGAGAAAATTTAACACCCATTTATTGAAAAGAACTCTTAGTAAACAAGGTATAGAGTGTAACTGCTTCAACTTGATAAATAATATCTACAAAACCTCCTACAGTCAACATTAGATTTATTGGCAGGAAACTTTCCTGCTAAGATCAGGAACAAGGCAAGGATGTCCTCTTTCACCATGACTTTCCAAACTTGTACTAAAAGTACTAGTTAATACAATAAGACAAGAAAATAAATAGTATGTAGACTGGAAAGGCAGAAATAAAACTGTCATTGTTCATAGACAATATGATTATCTATATAGAAAATCTGAAAGAACTGAACAAAAAACTCCTGGAACTACTAGATAATTATAACAAGGCTGCAGGGTATAACACCAAAGATATGGTCAATGGCAGAAGTAATTGATAATCTGGATTAAATTTAGGTTCTACAAAAGATGATGTTAATAGTATGAAAAGACAAGTCATAAACTGGGAGAAAATATTTGCATAAGACACACCTCAAAAAGGACTGTTATGGAAAATAACAGAACAATTAACAATAACAAAATCAACAACCAGATTAGAAAAATTCTTAACAGACAGCTCACCAAAATACACACACATACACACACACACACACACACAGCAAATAAACATATGAAAATGCTCCACATTATATATCATTATGGAAATGCAAATTAAAACAATGAGATAACAGTAAACATCTATTAGAATGGTCAAAATCTAGAACACTGACACCGCTAAATGATGTGAAGCAATAAAAACTCTCATTCTTTGTTGATAAGAATGCACAATGTTTAGAGCGGCTTTGGAAGACAGTTTGACAGTTTGTTTATGTTTAGACAAAATGAAACATACTCTTACCATCTGATCCAGGAATATGCTCAAAGCAGTTGAAAACTTATGTCCACACAAAACCTTACACATGGAAGTTTATAGCAGCTTTATTCATAATTGACAAAACTTAGAAGCAACCAAGATGTTCTTCAGTAGGTGAATGATAAACTGGCACATTCAATCCGTAGAACATTACTGAATACCAAAAAGAAATGAGCTATCAAGCCATGAAAAGATGCAGGGGAAACTTAAATGCATATTATAAAGTGCAGACTTCAATCTGGAAAGGCTACACACTGTGTAATTCCAATCATACAAAATTCTAGAAAAGACAAAATCATGGAACAGAAAAAAGATCAGTGGTAGCCAGAGGGTGGTGGTGGGGAGAGATAATTGGAGCACTGAGGATTTCTAAGGGCAGTGAAAATACACAGTATGGTGTGATGGATATATATCATTATATATTTGTATTAAGCATATAACATACGACAGAAAACGTGAACCTGAACATCCTGTGGGTGATGATGAGGTCTTACGTAGTTTTATCAACTGTAACAAATGTACCACTTTGCTGGGTGATGTTGGTAATGGGTGAGGTTCCTTGTGTGTGGGGACAGAACGTATATGGAAGATATTTGTGCTTTTGTTTGTGAACTTAGATAAAACTGCCCTAAAAATAAAGCCTTAAAAACCAATCAATCAACCAACTAACCAAACAGCCAACTAGCCAAACTGAAGTTGAAGAACCATTTTGTAATTTTAGAGATAAGTAGGTGGTTTTCGCCCCAGCACCCATTTGGGAATTCAAGTGATTAAGGGGAAACTGCTTGTGCTGTTGGCTCAGTGGGAGCTTGGTCAAATAGGATATCCTATCCCCTGCCAATACCGATTATCCTGGAGTGGGCTGTGGTTAAGCTAATCAAATCACAGCTTAGGGCTTTTGCCGTGAATTCTGGGACAAAGATACTCCTGCATTCCTTTTAGGAGTGAGTGAGAAAGTTCATGACTTTGGGAGTTGCCCTCTTAAGAACAGTGGGGGAACCAGCGTTAAGATGAAGTTGGAAGAAAATATAAAAAGAGACTAGGTTCTAAGTGAATCTATTGAAGTCAGTACACCTTTCATCTTTTTAATTAGGTGAACAATAAATTCCTTTTAAGGTTTACGTTATTTGAGTCATTTTCTTTTACATGCAGTCAAAAGAGAGAGCGGGTAGGTGCATTGCCTCTTCCAGCATGTGTTCTTCTGAACATGAATGAATCACGTAGTCTCTTTGATTACTTTCATGGATACAGGTGGACTGAAAAAGAAAGAGAATGCATTTTCAAAAGTTCATTATTTTTCTGTCTCATTTTCTTTTTCCAGAGAACACAAATACCACTACTGTGGTTGCTAGGACCTGTTGAGTATTATATTGGATTGCAGAGAAAAATATCCTCAAAAGAATAGAACAGAAAATAGTAGAGAGAGACAGTCTCTATTTAAATTTCACTAGAAGTTTTCCTTTCTATGCTTATCTTCTTTAAGGAAACAGACTCTTTGTCCTTTTCTCTTGGAGACTGAGAGCCCTACAAAGTTTGGGGAGTAGGGAGGGACTGAAGGAGAATAAGTGAGAAGAAGGTTGTAGAGTGTGGATAGGAGGAAAGCCTTTAATGAAAATGCCAGAAATATGGTTGGAAAGGTGGAAATCTCTCAGGGATCTCTCTCTGTTTTATAGGAAGATCATTTTAGGTTGAATCCTGCTCGCATCAGCCAGACAACAGGGCAGCATTACCAAGATTAGAACTGTAGAGTCGCATTCCCTAACCAGGCCTCTCCCTCCAGATGACCTCTTTGCCTCCTAAGTCCTGTGAATTGCTTCCCCTGGAGCCAAACCAGATGTTCTGGAACAAGCAGCATGTCAGCCTGCTAGGTGGAAGGTCCTGGTCCCTTCAGATGCCATTTGCGAGACTCACTCTGCTGGGCTGATTCTGTGCGCAGACAGGTAATAGATGTCTCAGGCTCCTAGTGCTGCCTTCAGAGGAACTTGGAAGCATATGTGACATGGGCCTTTATAAAGTTGAAGAGAGGACTGAGGCTGAGGCATGGCAATGAGCAATGGGCAGAAATTGTCTGAAAGAGGGGGGGAAATGAATGTTTAGCAGCTTTGTCCTCCTGTGCTTTCAGCTCTGGAGTTGACCATAGGCCTGAACTACGTTATAGGGGTTGGGGTAAAGATTACCCCAGTCAAATTTTCTCTTTCACTACAGGATGGAAAAGAGCATGATGACAGAGTCCTAAGCAAGATCTGGGGGCTTAGAAGGGAGTGAAGTGTGACAAAGAGTAGCATGATGGTGGTGGGGGCATAGAAAAAGGTTTGGGAGATTGCGCTAGGAATAGTCATAGACTCAGAATTTGAGAGCTGGAAAGGATTTTTAGACATCATCCCTGCACGCTCCTCACTTTTCAGGACAGGAAACTCTTACTTGCCATAGGGATCATTGTAAACTATGGATAGAACTGAGACAAGCACCCAACTCACTTTACTACCAAACGGACTGTATTAGTTATCTATTGCTATGTAAGGAATTACCCCCAAAATTAGTGCTTAAAATCATGAACACATATTACTTAACAGTTTCTGTGGGTGAAGCAAATGGGTTTTGTCTTAACTGAGTCCTCTGCTCAGTCTCTCATGGTGTTGCAATCAAGGTGTTAGGATGGGTTGCATTCTCATCTGAAGGCTTGATTGGGGGGAGGCACTACTTCCAGGCTCACTCAAGTTTTGTTGTCAGGATTCTGTTCTCACAGGCTATTGGACCAAGGATTTCAGTTCCCCATTGGCTATTGGCCAGAAGTCTCCAAAATTTCCTTGCCATATTTCATTTTTTATATGGTAGCTCAAAACACAGCAACTGGCTTCCTTCAGCATAAAGAAGAGAGCACAGGAGGTAAACCAACCAGAATCTTTTTTCTAACCTGATTTTTGGAATGACACATCATCATTTTTACTCTCTCATTCATGGAAGTTAGTCACTATGTAGAACCCATACTCTTGACTGTTAGGAGGCAGCAATCCTTAGGAACCCTAGAAGCTGTCTCCCATACTGAATATTTTCCACTATTGTTTCCTGCCTCCTTCAGCAATGAAGCAGAAAGGACTGGGAAAGCAGTGACTTAGGAGGTAGGTGTTCTGTTTCATAGCTATTCTATTCTGCTTTTGAGTTGGGGGAAATAATCTTCTCAAGGGAGGGAAAACGGAAGTCAGAGGCAGAAGGGATACCATTTTAAACTCTAGAAAGAAGCAATCATAGTAATAATACTTATCTTCCCCCTAATGCACAATTTCCTTATTTTATTGGTGGTCAGTTGTTCAGTGGAAAAAACAAGGAATTTGATTTAGAGTCTGAAAACCTGATAAGTTAAATTGTGACCTAAAACCACAGATGTGTCACTTACCCTCATGGAGCTGCAATCTGTTCATCTAATCACTGGGGTAACAGTTCAAACTATCCAGGGTTAATTGAATCGAGTGTAATATCCATCAAAGTCAACAAGATGCTTTCATGTAAGGTGACTTAACTAATAAAAGGGGTCCTGTTTGAAAGGTGGACTATCAACCTTCTCTCCTGGTGCATCTTAAATTTTAAAAGAACACAGGGGATAATCAATATGATAAAGACAAGAGCATAAATGCATGATAGATCAACAAAATTCATATTATTTTTTGATTGTATGATGGTGCATTAGTTTGCTAAGACTTGCATAAAAAATTCCACAGATTGGATAGCTTAAAAAATAGGAGTTTATTTCCTCACAGATGTAGAGGTCAGAAATCCAAAATCAGGTGTCAGCACACTTGGTTTCTTCTGAGGCTTCTCTCCTTGGCATATAGATGGTCACACTCTTGTTGCCTCTTCATATAGCTCTATGTGTGTGTGTTTGTGAGTGTGTGTCTAGTGTATCTGGCGTTTGCATACAAATTTTCTCTTCTTATAAGGACACCAGTCAGAATGGATTAAGGTCCACTCAAAAGACCTTGTTTTAACTTAATCACCTCGTTAATAGTCCTATCTCCCAATACAGTCATATTTTAAAGTACTGGGGGGTTAGGGCTTTGGCATATGAATTTGGGGAGGAACATAGTTCAGTCCATAATAGATGGCATATCTATAAAAATCAAGAGAATGAAAAAAAAAATCTGATCAGTAAGATAATCAGATACAAAATAAATATATATAATTCTAGAGCTTTATCGTGTGTAGGTAATGAATTAATGGGAAAAAAAATTACCATTCACAATTATCTCCTATCTTCAACCCAGGAGTGTTTCCAGGCTGGGTAGAGAGGATCTCTTGTGACTCAGGGATCCATTTTGTCACCTAGAAAGAACACAGAGGGATCCATTTTGTCACCTAGAAAGAACACATAGAAAGAACACAGCTTGCAGCCAGATATCATGAAAGATCTTATGAAAATATTCTACGTCTCTGGTCTTCCAGCTTCTGACCACAAGAGCTCAACCCAGGGCACATTGCTGCTAGGAATTAATGCCCCCCTCCCCCGGTTTCTTACTTCTTTCTCAGCTAGGACACATGTCTTCGCAAACCTCCTGGTCCAATCAGTTCTGCTCCAACATGGGAACATGTTAGCACAAGAAATACTAACTTTTCCTCCTGGGAACCACATCTCAAGCTCAGAAGTCAGCCTTTACTTTTCAGTTATATCATTAAAACCCTCACTCAGGCGATTTCCTCAGAACAAAGAGTCTCTCTATACTAAAGGACTGTTGATGTTTCCATTTCATGCCAGATAGAAATTGCTTGCAGCTTGAAGAAATTTTTAAAAAAAGTTAATTACAGAAGTAATGTGAAGTAAAATTCAAGCAATATAGACAAATCAAAAGTCTTCTTTGTTCACCACTTAATTTCATTCTTCTTTCCCGAGATGATCACTGTCAACAGCTTGGTGCAAATGTAAAGATAATATATAAAATTATGTGTATGTGTGTGTGTTTGTACACGTGTGTCTATACATATGTATATATACTTATCTATGTGTGTTTATACTCACACCTCTTACTTTTTATTACATATAAAATGCTTTAGCCTCAAATTTAAAGGTCATACATCTTGCTACTGGTTTCGCCCAACTCCCCCACCAATCCTCCCTTCCTCCTGCACTTATGTGTTGGAGACCCTTTCTATATCAGCACATACATGTGTGGTGGATCTATGCTCATACACACATACACACACATCTTTTTAACTGCTGTAGCGTATATCATGTAGTCTATGTAGCTTACTTGACTAGGCCCCTAGAATGTAAACAAGAGGGGATACTTGTATGATATTTCACAGCAGTTCCATTTTTGTTAGCTGAGTTTATCTACATGAAACAGTCTTTAAATGCTGTTGTGACTATTATTGAGCATTTCTTGTGTTGAGATGTAAAGACATCTCTAGAACAGATGTCTAAAAGTGAAATTTCTACTTCTAAAACTTTACTCATTTGTATTTTTAATAAAGCAACTTTCAAGCTTTAGAAAAAAAATTTTTACTCTAGGCTTGAACTTCTCCCCATCAAGATTTCAAAATCCATGAGAACAGTTTTTATGGACAAACTAGACTCAGCTGAGGATTCACCTCCCAGCTGAGGGGGCTTTTACAACCTGTTGACAACATGGTTTTAGCTCATCACACTTCCTGTTCCTCTGACTGGAGCCAGGACCTGCTCCTTGCTTGTCTTCAAAATCTAAATTCTCCTTGGTGATGAGCCAGCTTCATGGTTTATTCTCTGCTCTCTGATTAGAGCTCCACATCCCAGTACCCACTTTGTATTTTGGAGGTTGACTTGGTGCAACTTAACACAAATCAGGATTTTAATAGTCAGGATTATGTTTCACACTGACTAGCTTTGCGTTGTCTCTTTGCTCTGAGTTTGGAGGATGCCACGTTCTTTCTACTGGTGTTCTAGGTTCGAACTGTACTTCTAGCTGCCACTTAGCCACTGGGCGTCGCTCATTTTGCTCTCAGTTCCACTAGCAGACTCCTGCGTTCCTGTCTGCCCCAGACCTATACCCTGGAATGAGTCCCTCAAGTTTTCCCTCTCAGCTCAGATTGGTGTAAGTCTGAGGTACCCCTATGCATGCCAGTCTTCTGTAAGGCAGAATCTCTTTATTTTGCTCTAACCGCCATACATATTTTGGGGTTCCATCAGCTCTCTAGATCAGAACTTAACTCTCTTCTGTTCTTTGTTTTTTAAATTAGTTTTTGTTTATTGAAGTAACATTGGCTTATAACATTATGCAGGCTTGAAGTTGATCACATAATAAACATCTACATATGCTACATTATGTTTATCATCAAAAATGTACTTTCCATCCATTGCCTGGTCTAGAAGAAATGTCATGTCCCTTCTAACTGCAATTTTCTTATTTCTCTTTCTCCTCCTTATGGGAACCATGTGTGGTCCCTTGTCACCAGCATTACCTCCCCTACATCCATTTGTCCATTCAACACATGTTTGTTGAGCAACTATTTTGTGCAGGCACTGTACCAGGGGCTGGGAACACAACAGAATACAAGACACATGCTGCCTGCCCCTCCCTCCTGGGCGTGTCAGGCCTCAGGTACCTGCTTGGAGTCGTGGAGTCCTTCCTTTCCCTCGCTAGCCAAGTCCACAGGTTTAGAATTTAGGTGCTGGGGACTGAGCAAAATTGGGAACTCTTGTTGTGTAGCTGCCCTGCCCTGTTCACCTTGGGGCCATGTATCCTGGTATCGGGGCTCTTCTTTTAACATAGGCCTGACTGTCATGTAACAGAGCCCTGGCAGCTGTCCTGCTTGCTGTGGGAAAGCATAGATAAAGAAGTTCTGGGTGGGGAGCAGACATTCAGTAGTCCCCCTTGACTTAGTGGGTGACATTGTCCTAACCTTCAGTGAGAAGTGTGGATGATGGGTCTGTATGCGCCATTCAGACTGTAAGACCATACCCAGTGGCTATATTGTCAGTGTATAGAGTGGAAACTTCCAGAAGGGCAAACACAGTGAGCTGGAAATGGAGAGGTGATAAAGCCCCTTTAGTTCTGGTTGGTTGATTAGGAAAAGATTCTTGGAACTGTGTTTTAAAATATGGGAGGAATGTGAGAGAGAGAGGTGATGGTGAGAAACAAAAGGGGTCTCTTTCTCTAGGGGGGCCTGAGTGTCTTTCCCTGGGTCTCCTGCCTGAGTGCATTGCAGTAGACATGGTTACGTGTAAGCAGACCTAGAAGAAGCTGCGTCTGGGCCTCGGGATCCTGAAGCCTCACCTGCTTGTCTTCCGTCTGCTCAGCAGGGATGAGGTACAGTCCGCATTGTGCACGGGAACTAGAGGAGATGGTCTGAGGGAGGCCCTGTGACAGTTTGAGTCTGTCTTTCAGCAGAGAAAACGGAGGCCAACAGCTTTAAATAAATTTTAATTAGTTAACCGGCTAACAAGCTGAAAAACGAAAAGAGACACATCTCTCTTTCTGAGTCTCTGCTCTTTGTCTACACCTGTCCCCACCTCACGGGCTGCTTGGACCCTTGCAACACCCCATGCTGGGCAGCAGGCCAGCCTTTCTTAGATGAAATCCAGGCTGCCAGATCACCCCACCCACCAGTGTTTCCCCAGCCCAGACCCACCGCCCTCTCCTGGGAGACACAAAGAGCTTCTGTGACTCAAGCAAGAGCTCACAATCCTCCTCTTTCTTTCTAGCAACACAGTGAAGTTGCGGCGCATCTCCTGGCAGCAGGCTGGGCTGACTTGCTGTGTTGCAAACAGCATGCAGGTTTCCGCTCCTGGGTCTCCAGGGCAACCCCTCTAGACTACAGGCTGCTTTTACTCCAATAGAGACGCTTTTGTGGCGATTTTAGGGCTTCCTGTTCAGTTTCAGCTGAAGCTGAGGTCTGGGGCGGGGTGGAGAGGAATTATATTTATAATGCACAACCACTGCATGGCTATGGGTGCCAATGCTTTGCATGTGGGTCCCATGCAGATCCTCACGGTCACCCCAGAAGCAGGGGTTCTTAACTCAGCGTGCATTTCAAAGACAGAGGCTCAGAAAAGTCGGGTGACTTGTTCAAAGTCATATAACTATTAAGTAATTGTGGCAAATTGATTTTTCCTGTTATTGTTTGTTGCTTAGTGTTTGAATCCACTGACCCTGCCTATTCCCAGGCAAGAGAGGATGAGACACAACTGCTCTTGCTGCTTCCTGTCTCCCACTCCTAAACATCCTAACTGCTCCTATCAAAATCCCCCTTCACTTTGGCATGGATATGTCTGGTTTTGAGGAGACTAGGGCAATATAGGTATGTGAAGAAGACAAAGTTCTAGTCTTGACACTCTTACTAATGGAATCATCTTAAGTGTGTCTTTTCTAGGGTCTGTGCCTCAGTTTCTCCAGGCCACAGCTAAGTTGTTCAGCAGACAGATACAGAAAAGACAGCCTAGTTCAAATCCCTGCTCTGCCACTCACCAGTCAAGTGATGGCTGGGCAAATTGCTAATCTTTCTGTGTCTCCGTTTCTCATTTCTAAAACAGATCATAATAGTATCTATTTTGTGGGATTATGGTGAGGGAAGTTATAAAGTTCTTAGGAGAGATTCTGGCGTAAGTGACCCACAAATGCTGGATCCTAGATATATGCATTTCTAAAAGAACATAACCATGCATTTAAGCTGAGTGTCACCATCTTCAATTCTTCTGTACTTTTTGCCTGTGTATGTATGTTAGATGTGTGAAAGGTCAGTAGTAAGCTTCATTCGTCTCTCTGCAGGGCTAGTTTTGCACTGGGCCTGGCTGAGTAGATGCTGACCTAAATGATAAGAGCAGAAAGTGTAGGGGATGTAGAGTGACAGAGCTATAAAATTCCAGGGGTGTGTAGGCCTGTTTTGTCCCGTAGAAATGTAACACGAATCACATTTGTGATTTTCAATTTTCTAGTAACCACATTTTAACTAGCAAGTAAGAAACATGCAAAATTACATGTATTTATTCATTTTATTTAATCTTGTATGTCAAACATATTACTTCAACATATCCTCAATATGCAAAATGACTAACACGACATCTTGCTGTCTTCTGTTCTTACGAAGTCTCTGGAAGCCAGGATGTATGTCAACAGTGAGTGTTCATCTCAGTTCGAACTGGCTCAGTAGCTGTGTGTGGCCAGTGGCTGTTATATTAGACAGTGTAGACATAAACCCGCAGGAACTTTTGCTAAGTCAGCCAGGACATGTCTTGTTTTCTGGATGTCCCATTCGGAAGGAGTGAAAGAGGACAATCATTCTAAACAGGAGTCAGGCCCTTCAGATGTCAGCGCTGCCTCCACCCACCCAGGCTTGAATCACTGTTACCTTTCATGGGGACCACAGTGCCCTCTTGACTTTGCTAGAATCTAGGACTCCCAGGCATGTTTACTTTGCTGAGACATGACTGTAATAAAGTGTGCACAGCAGCAAAGGGACCTGGCCAGCTCCCAGCAGCAGCTCTGTGACGTTCTCCTTGCTCTCCTATTTGTTCTTTGAATGTGATGAAAACTCTCTACGTGGGGGAGAAAGTGGAGTTGAGAAGGAAGCCAACTTCTGCTTCTGACTGATCTTTGTCCTAAGGTAGCAGTGTTGCAGGAACAGCTGCTGTTGCAGGAGTGTTCAGATTCACGGAAGTGGCTGCTGTGTCTTTGGGAATGCTGAGCTTTTACCCTACATGGGGATGCCCACTTCCTGTCCTGCATTCTGCATGGGGTATCGCCGTGGCTGGTTGCCTGGTGCTCATCTGCTCTTTGATGATAAAGGCCTCTCAGTTTTCCTTTCAGGACCACCCCGCCCCACTGCCAGCACAGATTTGACCATCGTTCCTCTTCCCCGGGACCCTGCGGCTTTAGGGCAGTGATATAAGAATGGAAAACAGTTGGAATCATTTAGTGTAATAAGGGCTCCCTTGGGTGCCTGTCTGCTTCCTGCCTGATGCCCATGGGAAAACCTGGCTGTCTAAAGTTTCCTTCTAGTCCCTTAGCTCTTTTACAGCCTTCCACAGAGGACATTTCTTCCTCTTTTAAGTTAGCTGGACTCTGCTTCTGCAGCACTCAACCAAAGACAGATGGATGCAGCCTCTGAGCTGTGGGCTCGCCAGGGCTCAGGATCTGCAGCTGAAAAGAAGGGAAAGGGTTAAGTGTTCAAGCCAGAGACCCCCTTTCTAGTCTCCAGCTGAGGCCAGGGCAGTGTCAATGTTTTGTTTTTTTTGTTTTTTTTCCCAGGTGTAAAGCTTTTTTCTCGTTTTTCCCTCACTTCTTTATGATCTCCCTGAAAAGTACCATTCCTGTGTTCTCCAGTGGTGTGGCCTGAAGGGTAGCAGGTGGCAGAGAGAGCCTCTGTCTGTGCTCTTTGATGCTACTTTCTGTTTCTAAGAGAGAAGTCAGAGATGGCGGCTGCTGGGCTTAAAACTATAGGCCTTTTCTTAAGGAACTGGAAAGGATTTTATGGAAATCCCAGAGAAAGGCGCTGAATCGCTGAGCAAGTCTGGGCTGGCTCCTTAGGCCTCCAGGCTTGTGTTGTGTGCCCCTCAGTATTTGGTGTGGCTGCTGGGCTAGCACATCAGCACCACCTGAACATGACTCTAGATCTACAGAGCCAGAAGCTGCCTTTTATCAGATTGATTCCAGAAGATTCTATGCATATGAAAATTTCAGAAGAATTTTTGTATGGTATCATCTGGAGCCCAAGGTCTCTAGTGAACGTCTCCTGGCAGCTCAGGGTCCAAGGCAGGAACCAGCCCTGAACAGGATGTTCTTCCATCACAGGACATGCACCTGTGTGCACCTGCACACACACACACGCGCACACACACACACACACACACACAGACATGACAACCTAGAGGCACCCCAGATAGACGTGTGGTCCTGGTGGTGGGGAATTCATTGACTTGCCCATTGTTACAACAAAGCCAAAAATAAATAAATAAATAAGACCACAAACGAACCATTCTTCAAGCACTGGTCTCTTGTGTGCAGTTGACATCTGGGTTCCTGAAGGAAGCACAAGTGACCTTTGATCAATGAAGATCCTGTTTCTGGCCTGCTTGAGAAGCTCTACTTTCTTGAAAGATCCCATTCTGGGCACTTTTGAGGATAATCCCTGCCCATTGTGCAATTCACATTCTTCTTGTCTTTTCAAACCACCTGTGTGTTAGACCTAAGACTTTGTAGCTAGTTAATTGCAGAGATACTTGCCATTTGTTCATGGAAAAAAATGAACGCGATTCTAATTGGGGAGTTTATTAATGTACCCTTGGTCCTTTTCACCTACATCCACACTCAGATTTTGTTTTCTAACCTATTGGGTGAAGGGGGAGACTCACTCATTTGTTCCCCCGGCAACCATGGCTGTACGTGTGTCCTGAGGTGATCCTTCCCTCCTGAATGGTCCGGCTCCTGCTCCTAGGAGCTTACAGCCCTGGAGACAGATAAGATCACCCTTAGCTCGGGCCTCCCTGGTGGCGAAGCGGTTAAACACTGTGCTGTGGAGCTGCCAGCAGCAGAGACCTCTCCTGCCTCGCCCGCTGCTCCCCTCAGCAGTGTATTTCCGTGGACCTGCCTGTTCTGCTCCCCACTCTGTCTCTGGTGAGCCCTCTCACTGCCCCATGCCTCTGGCCTGTACCCCAGCTTGTATACAAAAATAAATAAATTAAAAAAAAGATCACCCTTAGCTCCTCCCTTTTATGGGCGAACATCAGGAGCCACAGGGAGAGGCAGGCGCTTCCCGACCTCGGGACTTGCCTAGGCAAAGAGGCAGGAGAGCCTGAGGGGGGCTCAGTCACAGCGGGGGTCTGGGGCTCTGCAGAACAGGCCGGCACCACAGGGAGGTCTGTCTGCCAGTGTGGGATGTTCGGCAACTGACACAGGGTCTGGGAAACGGGGGTGTGTGTCATGGTCCCCCAATGACACCTAGGGGGCATCCAGAGGGAGAGGACAGGGCAGCCGCCCTATTCAGGGCCTGTCATTGGCAGTGTTTTCTCTTCTTTCAAGCCTCCTGTGACGTAGATACTCTGACACATTTTACAGATTAGGATGATGAGGTTCACAGAGGCTGGAGAATTCACCTAACACCACACGCCCGTGGAGCCCGTGCCTGTCTGTCCCTCCCACTCTGCACACTGCTCAGAGACGCCTTCTTTCCTCTGCCTGAATCAGGCTTGGTCACGGGGCTGGCGGAGCTGGGCTGCAGGGAGAGCTGAAATGGCCCCAGCTGCTAGGGGGAGGTGTGCGAAGTCTCGGAATAAAGGACTAAAGCAGGCCTGGTAGACGGAGTCAAGGGCACAGAGCAGGAGCAGCTGGCTCTGATGGAAAACAGACACTCGGGTTTTGGTTCTGAGCCCTTCCTCTGTGCTCTGCTGTGTGGAGAGAACTGTCACCGGCCCACTCCCGGGACGCTGAGCTAAGATGGCAGGAATGGCTGCGGGCTCAGATCAGGGGAGTCTCACGTTTGGGCTGATGAAAGGTTGGAGAGGGAGGGTTGTGTGGGGGTCTCCGAAGTGAGCGGAGGCTCTTTCTGGAAGCACAGCAGTCAGCCTGGTCAGGTTACAGCCCTGGGGCAGGGACCCTGCGCTCCTGGAGGTCAGGACTGCAACCCCACCTCTCTTGCTTCCTCGTCCAGGGTGAGCCTGGCCAGGGCAAGCCCAGGTCTTAGAGCACAAGCCAGGCCGTGGCTTCCAGCTGCTGCTGGCCTCTCATCTCAGATCTGACTCGCACTGTCCCCGGCGGCGCTCAGAGAACCTCCCAGCTGCTGTTTCTGGGCCTTCACCTCCTCAGCACAGCCCTGAGCATTTCTCCAGAACTTCCTGCTTGCCTACAGCTATACAGTTCACCAGGGGTCATCTGCTGAGGCCCAGAGTAAGATGTGGGAAGCCTCTCTGGGTTCTCGCCACCCACACTTGGGTCCTCTGCACCCCGAGACCCTGCAGCAGAGCCCCTGTATCCAAGTCAGCTCACAAGCAGGTCAAGGTGACCCAGGAGGGCTAGTGGCCAAAATCCTTAAATTTTTTTTTCTTTGACTTTCTAAAAAAGCCAAGTCAGAATGACTTCAGGACATGGCATTCCAGAGAAAACTGGAGAGAGGAACAAATTCCTCCTTGGCTAGGGAGATGGAGAAAGGGCACAGAGGCTGAGGTCTCTGAGCCTCCCGAGGAGGTTGCCGTGGGCAGCTCCAGTGCTATTTACCTATGTGAGCTTGTCTGGTGGGCGCTGGGCCTGCAGGAGCTGTCGGCAGATAGAATGAATGTCTCTGGAGGGCAGGGACTAAGTCAACACCAGCGCTGGGAAGTTTCCAGCTCGTGGGCCTGGAAAATGTTCTTGTTGCAAAGCAGAGTTTTCCGGGCGGCTACCGTTCCTTCCACAACCTGTTGAGGAGGGCAAAGTCTGAAGTCACCAGGCAAGGGTCGGCGGGCTGCCTGGACTGGCCTGGGCTGCTCACCACATGCCCATCCTAATGATTAATTAGATTGCTTCAATGTCTCGAGAATTGTTGAAATATAGCATCGCCTTAGAACATTTTAGTAGGGCGCTGATACTGTCCCTCAAATGATGCAAGCTGAGGGGTCAGGAGTTCTGAGGAACTCATTTTGGAAACTCACCTGTCACTTGGTCTGTGACAACAAAAACCAAACAGGATGATAAAGCAGCTGGAATCTAGTAAGTCTAAGGAGGGAAGAAATTGTGCCTGTCACCACAGTGGTGTCCCAAGAGGCCGGCCTTGGGCTTTGTATCCCCCTTCTAATTGAGGAGAGAGAAGGCAGGTGGTCCCCGCCATCCAACCTGTTCCTCCCCATTCCATCTTTGTGGGGAGCTTCATTTGCTGCTCCCCAAACAGTGCTGATTTTTACGGTCCCCCTGTGAAGTCTTTTTACTTGAACTGTTACAATTTCCTAGAGAAATCAGATGGGACTCAGAGAGGTAGAGAAAGAGATTTAATTGTCACACCAGAGGGCCCAGTGGACTAGCTCCCAAAAGTCTGAGCCCTGAATGACAGGAATAGTAAGGTTTTATACAGTTTGTGTGCCTGTCACCCCATCTATCATAGACTTTGTTTGGGAAGGGGGTCAAGGCAGCCATAGCTACTACTGTGGGCCAGCAGCACACCAAGGAACTTTCCGCTCCAGCAAGCAGCAGACTTGGCAACTTTCTGTTTCAGAACCCTAGAGAGAGCTCCTTTCCAGGGGCCCCTGACTGAGACAGGTCGACTTCCCAATTGTAATGAGTTTCTTTTTTAAATATATTTGCATAGAAGAACTGAGGTGTAGACCAGAGGTACAGGTGGTGAGAGGAGTCACCAGAGACAGAGTGGGGAGCAGAAAGGAGGATCTGCTGAAATACACTGCTGAGGGGAGCAGTGGGGAGACAGAAGAGGTCTGCTGTGCCACATGGGTCAACTTCCTGGCCAGAGATTGAACTCAGGCCATAGCCACTGAGACTTAACTCCTAGGCCACCAGGGAGGCCTCGAGGATGGCTTTCTTGAGGGAAGGGAATCTCTCAGCTTTCCCCTCTGTGGTAGTTTATCCCCGACTCTCCCCACGGGAGAGACTGCCATGAAAGTTGGCTCTGAAGAGTCTGAGCAGCGGGGCACAAGGCAGAGGGGTGAGCTGTGCACTAAGGTATTTGAAGGGTCCTGGCAGCAGATGCAGCAGGGTGTGGTGGGGTGAGCTGTATACTGGGGAGGGGCAGGAGGATAGGGGAAGGGAGCAGGGAAGGAATGCAGGGTCAAGAAGCAGATACGCTACTTCAGACTGCTATAAATGCCTCCCCCGAGGTCTCTCCCTGGAGCAGCCCACGGCAGGTGGGGACTCTGGCTACCCTTCTGGATAACTGAGGCTCTATTCCACTCCGCTCTCTCTCGCTGACAATCCTGCATCCCCTTTATGAGTACTGGACGCTAATAAATATCTTTCACCCAAAGCTCACCCTAGTCGGTGCTAAGAACCCAATATATGACCCTAAATTGAGAAGGATTTAGAGCCGGAGTTGGAAAACTTGATACTCAAATGAAAGTTTTGTGCATTGCAGCTTTTACAAGACTCCCCAGAAGGTGCAGGAGAAATGAGTGCTTCTGATGAGGGGTTCCAGTGATCCCTAAAGAGCTTTGTGCTGTCATTCCTCGGACAAACACTGGTTAGAAACTTCTGGAAGGTAGGCTATAGGTATAATGGTGGACAATGAAGGCTACAAAGGGAGTTTGAAGGGTGAGTTTCCCCGAGACCTGAAAATATTCTCAGCCTAAAATCTGATCCATAGGGACTCACAGGGATGTCCTCTATGACCTGCCCACCTCTCTGGAGCTCCCGAACCCTGTCACCTGGTCGTCACCTGGCCTTCTCACACCCCTCCCTCTTGGAAACTTCTGGGGAAAAACATGAAGTTTCCAAGTGGGTGGCTTGTTTCTGTGGGTGGCTTGGTAAAAATGAGCCTCAATTCCACCCTGTGCCTCCCTGGTTCTGCCTCTGAGGAAACAGGAAGAGCTCATTAAAAAAAAATATCATCTGAGTGGGTGGATGCTGAGAGGCGGTGTCAGATCTCTGGCTGGAGACAGGTCAAGGTAAAATGAAGTAGTTAAGAACAGCTCTTCCCTGCCCATGATCAGTAAGGCCCCACCCAGATTGAGGTAATTTACTTCCACACCTTTGATTAAGGTTCACTTATGACATCAGTATCACACCGATTTGAGTCTCCCAGGCAACCACTTCCAGTTCTGTCCATCTCAAACCCAGAAGAGCTAGCAGTCTGAATCCTGCCCATACAGAAGCATTAGAAATGCCTCAAGTGTTCTCTTCCCTCCTCTGGCACAAAGTTTGCTCCTCTTTTTTGCTACAAGTCCCTTGACAAAACTAGCTTGGGTGCTATTTCTCTCCTTTTCGCTCCTTTTCACGTTGGGGAGGGAGAGTGAGTTGAGTGTTGGTGCGTGACCATTTGGGCACATTGGAAGAGAGTCACAAGGCATGTTTGATATGTTCAAGTCAGGTTCACACCAACCAGTCAGGATTTACACCAACCAGTCAGGATTTCAGACCAACCAGTTCTTCCCCAAGTAGGTCTAACTTGAACTCACTTTTCCAACTAAAAGATCAAAGGAAACATTTCAGTTTTCAACATTTTATTGAGATGTTGGGGAGAAACAGCCAACATATACATTCCTCATTTCGTCACGATTGGCATTTTAGGCTCTTCTCTGGCTTTGATCTAACTCCACGTTTTCTTGGCAGTCCCCCTTCTGTTCTCTTGCTGCTACCTGGTGCTGTTTGAAGTCCACCAGGGCAGAGCCCACTGATGGGATCACAAGTGGGAGCGGTAATTTCGATTGGCTGTGGGGGAAGCACATGTTTGCAAGAGGGACACGAGTTAGAAGGGGCATCCACACGCTTCCTGAGCAGGTAGGAGATGAACTGGAAATGAAATTCTCAGGCTGAGATTTCAAGGTCCTCGGAGACCTGAACTCCAAGAGAGAGTTCCCCAGGCAGCGAATTTCCCTGCGTGAGACTGCCGTCCTGCCCACCCCTCACTCACCATCATCACACCGTTTTCTGCTCTTCAGACTGCCCCTCCGGTATTTTCTTTTGCTGCCACCTCTCCTGACTCCCTTGTGGGGAGCTCGGTTCTTGCCCCTCCTCATGCCATGGCTCTTTAACTTGCGGCTGGTAGACATTGTAATTTCTGCCAAAATGAGGGGCTTTGCAAGGCCAGGGGGCCTCGGGTCTGGGTATTTAAGGCCTTAGTCATTGTGACTGTGAAGGGGTGTGGCTTAGCAGGTGGGCGGGTCTCCAGTGTGATGTCACTAGCCTTGTTATGCTCTGGTCATATATGTGAAATAAAGTGGTCTCATTAATTCAGCTCAAGGCTGCTCCCAATTTTGAGGTATTTCTTATGTTAAATGAGGTTTTACAGACAAGTGTTAGTGAGTAGCTAAATTCCAGTTCTGTGTCAGGCAGGTAGGGAGTATAAAATATATAAAGTGCGCATCTCCTCCCTGTAAGAAATTTTGTGGGTGTTGAGTGTACATATTCATGTTTGTCTCATAACATTGGAAGATAACAAGTGTATTTCTATAAGGACTTGACTCTAAGAATCCAATTCAAATATGATCAAAATAAACATTCTTTTGTATGGAAATCAGCGTTTCTCACCCCAACTCTGCTGACACTATGGGCTGAGTAATTTGGGGGCTGCAGGATGTTTAGCAACATGCTGGCTGCTTATCCATCAGATAGAGCCTCCACAGCTGGGGAAAAACATTTCCAATGTTGCCTTGGGAGAAGGAGAATAGTCACCCCCCCTCATTGGCAGCAAAAATTACTGATCACATAGAATGTATCATGTACTTAGAGGCTAAGAAAATAATAGTGGGTGAGGACATGGACTTGTGTTCAATTTAGTGGGAGAGGCCACTCATCAGATATCTGTACACGTCAGGGGATAATTATTTCCCAACATGGTGCATGATGGTGTTGGAGAGAGTGAGAGATCAGACCAGCCTCAGATATACTGGGGAGCTGCGGAGTAATGAAGAGGATGACGAGATCAGAGGCTGCTAGGTGGGGGTTGGGTTGATGGGGGAGCAGGGTGAATAGAGAAAGGCTATTGTTCATGAGAGGGGTATTGGTATGACTTAAGACAGGGCCAGGGAAGTGTTGAGACTTGGTGATGGATGGGGTTGGATTGGTCAGAGTAGAGGGTGTCAAAATCTGATTTATTTCTGTCTAATGTGGCTATCTAGAGGTAGGTCCCACCACTGGGATAAAGTGGGCCATTTTGGTCAAAGACATTTTTTGGGTTTGAGATGCCCTTGAGAATCTCAAATAGAGATACTGAGTGGTTGTTGGGTATTTGGGCCTGGAGCTCAAGGTGCAAGTCTGAGTGGGAGATAGCTGCCACCCCACCATTTCCCTGACAACATATTTCCTCTCCACCTTATCTTTTTCCTCCTTCAGATATTATATTGAGTTTTGGTGGGGAAAAATGTCTATCAAACTTGATAACTAGTTTTTCTTTCTGTCTCACCTTCTCTCTCCCCAGTCATCATTCTCATTCAAGAGCCAAGTGTATTGCACATAGGAGGTTCTTAGCAAAATTTGGTTGAACAGAAGAATGTAGCTCTCACCCACTCCTTGTAATCCTGTGCTGATAGATAAGGGGATAAACCGTGTTTTAACACTCAGATTTTCTTGAAGAGCCACCTAAAGTGATTTTCACTTTCCTGTTTTGAGACCTTCTATTGGAGATTCTAGTGGCCCAGAGAGGGAGGAGCTTATGAAACAGTCTGCCACCTTGTATCTTGGCAACTTTTCTGTCTACTCCTTCTGGTTGCTCCTCCTACAAATAAACTCCACGAAAGCAGGAAGTTAAAAATTGTGTTGCCTGCTGGGTATCCCCCACTGGGGATTGTGTATCCCCCATGAGGATACACAGCAGTGCACAGTCCTGCCATAAGTAGGGCCCACAGGATTTGTGAAATATTCACTGGATTGATTCAAAGACCTTCTATTTTTTTGTGACTCTTCTATTCCTCCCCATTTTGTCCTAACTCTCCTAGAAAGACTTCCATGACTTTTTGTATTTTCACTGTTTTTTGAAATTTGTCCAAAGTCCTTAGTCTTATGATGTTGTCCTCCAAGTCTGGAAAACTGGCCTTAATTGCGCAAAACCCTGTTCAGTCTGTTTCCATGAGGAGACAGTATGTCTTGGTCCTGGCATGACGGTGCCATGAACCTCACTTTTCTATGCTTCAGAGCTCTTATTTTAAAAAAATCTGGTTGCATTAAATGATCTATAAGATGATAGGACTTTGGCAATAGCCTCTTTGTAGTTCGGGACTGTAATTTTATTTCGACTCTATTTCTTACAGCTACTGACATGGTCCACAGTAGGTGGGCAATAAATATTTGGTCACTTTAGACACTGTGATGTGGTGAGGACAATGCAACACAGAGTGACTCTGTAGAAAAGTGGGAGCCTTTTCAGATAAAGACTTTGTCCCCCTAACAGGCTCTCAGGGGCTCCCTGCTGGCCTCTCATCCCTGAATGTCCTGGATGAAATTTTGCAGAGGAACCGGCCTCTCTGGTCTTGGAGCCTAGATAATATTTCTGTCCCCAATCTTTCCCACACCCAAATATCTGATCTGCCAAAGAGAAGCTCAGGTTATCGGGAAGCAGGCAGCCAGCCTTGAGAACCTACGAAGAAACAAACAAAAAGTCCCCTTTGCATAGGGCTCAGGAGAAGTTCTTGTTTCAGACACCCATGCTGGGAAAGTACAGCGACAGAGAGCCCAAGGTAGGGGGGAGAAGAGGAGGGTAACCCGAAGGCCAGTGGGGGTGGGTGGGGTGTTTGGGTTGGCTTCTGTGACAGACCTCCTGGAGTGAGGGCTGTGCATGGCGATGATGCTTGTCTGTTTCTCTTTCCATTTCTGCCCCAGTGTTGTTAGAGCCAAAGCAATTCGATAGAGCCAAGGAGTCCACTCCTGACCCTGAGCAGGCCTGGGGCCCGCCCTTCCTTCGGAACTGTCTGTTAATCACCCCCTCTCTGCTGCTCCTCTCCCCCTCTTTTTGGATGAAGACAGGAGGCAGCACAGCTGACAAGTGCTACTTCAAATAACCCAGCGTAGAAGTAGAGAAACCTGTTTTCTCCACACTTTGGCTTTCCCAGTGGGTCTTAGTTTTTGTTTTTCTTGCTGAAAGGAAATAGATATTTTTTGATACCTAATAGAGAAAACTGAATTCTTGGTCTTTTAAGAAGAGGTGCTGTCAGTCCTTCTGTCCCAGGCTTGAGTGATATCTTGCAGAGACAGGTGGCTGGACAGAGGGGGTCTTTATCTCCTAGCAGGAGGGCCAATGTGGCACCACGGGGGAGGACTCAGAGGCCAGCACTCCCACTGGGTCCTCTCTTAGGTCAGGAAGGGGCAGGTTTTGGGTGTCGCTGTTTTGGAATTCAGATCTCTAGTTGGGGGCCCATCTCACCTCTTCAATTTAAGTTCACTCCATTAATTTTTCTGGGGAGTCCAATGAATGTCCTCTCAGGACTGTATCTTCCCAGCAGGCCAGAAATTGGGGCTCATTAAGAAGAAACATGGAAAAGCTGCTGACAGTTCTTACACGTCAATGACTCAGGCTGAATCCCTCGCTGAAACCTAAGTCTCTCCAGATGTTGAGCTCAGCTGGGCCCACATACTCCCTGTCTTCTCTGTTATTGCTGCTATGGCTATTGTTCAGGCAGACAGACGGGCTCAGGGGCAGGTTGGGGGAGGTAAAATCTCCCAAGAGAGGGTCTCGCTAAGGGAAAGGGTCTCTGAACTCAGACTCATCTGGTGTCTCCAGCAGGGAATGAAGAGGAGCCAGATACTTTGGGTAAGGGCTGGCTTTGAGAGGAAAGGGAAGGCAGAATCTCAGCTCCACTTGCCTCCTCCCATTCAATTCTGGGAAGCAAAGGGAGCATCTTAGTTCTGAAGATGATCTGGGTTCTGGGACGATTTGTTGGAATTCTTTACCACTTCTCCAGGCTCTTCTCCCATCCTTTCTGATTGCATTTTCAAACTGTCTTTCCACTATTAATTCCTGTTTCCTAGGAATACAGAGGCTGCTGAAAGACAGGAGGCTCATGATAAGCCTGGTGGTTATGGGAGCTTCCTCAGAAGCCATCTTGTCCCCCTCCTTTGAGAGGCCAAGAGGCTGGTCTAGGGACAGTCCCAGGTGGCCCGGCCCGGCCCTGTTGATGCCACGCACGGACCAGCCACAGTCCACGCTGGAGTTCCTACTTGACTTCACAATCCATCTCGCCTTGACACTCTGCTCTATTTACCTTTCTCTCACATGTATGTTGCTAGGATCGCAGTGAAGGAATCTAATGCTGAAGGGATAGAAAGAACAAGAAAAAGTAGCATGTTCTACTTAGAGGCAGGGTGTGAATTTCCAGTTCTTCGGGATAAATTGAAAGTTCTCATTTGGAGAGATTTCAAACTTTCACTTGTTTTCTTTGGATTTCTGAAAATTTTACTGTTTTCATTTCTTTCGTTACCAGTAGTAATAGGCCACATGGCGTGGTCATGAACAAAGAAAATCCAAATGATATGCTTCAGAAGGTTCCAAATAAAAGTTTTACTTTAACCACACCCCTGGCCTCACAGACCTTAATTCCTATATATAATCTAGTGAAGAAACAGTTATCCCAGATTATACTGGAATACAGTTCCCTGCAGCCATAAGACAAAAATAGGACTGAATATTCAGGTATTAGACGGGATATCACAGTATAAAAACATCACACATATTAAATCACTTGGCCTAATGTGGTCTTTGGAATGATTATTCAATTCATCTACTGACTGGAGTGAAGAACTGAGTTGGGAGGTTGCTAAAGAGCAATTTCATAATATGTCTGGGGGTAAAGGCTGACTTTGCCAGTCACAAATTATAGGTAAAGTTACATCTTAAGCCCAGATCTTCAAATGCCTGTTCCAGGCTTCTTGCTACTGTGCCATGAGACATCCGGCCTCGTTGTTTGTGTTTTTTCTGTTTCTCTCTTCTCCCTTCATGTCCTGAGAGTCACATCGCAGGAGCCCTTGCCCTCTTGAAACCGTCGCATTGGCCAGTGGCTACAATGTCACTGGGTTGAGGATGCCTGGATTTGTGAAATGGGCTGAGTTGCCATCAAAAGGGGGAAAGGACCAGAGACATGCCCAAGTGGCCGCACGCGGAAGTCCCTCGTAAATGATGATTTCAGAGCACTGTGACCAGCAGGTTGCTCTGGGCATTGGCCAAAGGAGACAACATTCATGAGCTCTTTTTTTAAACTAAATGCTTAGGGCCTCCCTGGTGGCACAACGGGTTAAGTCTCAGCCTATGAAGCTATCCACAGCCACTGCAGCATGGGTTCGATCCCTGGCCAGGGATATTCCCACATGGTGCAATAGACCTCTCCTGCCTCTCCCTCTGCTCCCCTCAGCAGTATACTTAGTAAATCCATCTGTTTTTCCTCCCATTCTACCTCTGGTAAATCCTCTTACCACCCCACACCCCTGGCCTACACTCCAGTTCTTGTGTGCATAAATAAATAGATCTTTAAAAAAAACAAACAAATGCTTATACTAACTCTACTGACCAAGCTTGGGTCAATAGAGCATGTCACAATCCAGTCCCATCTCTTTGACTTGATCTGAGGGAACTCTGTGTCCCACTCTTAGTGGTGCTGATTGAGGGTGAAGAAGAAGAGGTGACAGGTTGTAAGCACAACTTCGCTGCTTGTTGAGAATCTTGAAAAATGGAACTGACAAAGCAAGCTGGCCAGACAGTATCACTGCCTGATTGGTTTCCTCATTGTTCCTTTGGGCAGAGTCCACATATTTGGAAAAGTAGTTTTAATTGTGTTTATACTATCAGGGACAAGGTAATTCCTTCACCATACATTCCAGTTCTGGAATTCTGAGATCCAAAACACAAAGGTTTACTGACACTTTGACATTCTCACACCTCATACTAGGGGAGTGGGGATGGCTACCCAGTGAAGTCTGCAAAACAATGCTTTAAGTTTTTAGTAAGGACCAATAAAAGACCCAGATTGAGTGTATAATTGATCAATTTTTATTGACCAAGAATTTCCTGGTACTGGACAGTCTTATTTTTTTCTGGGAGGAAATGTGGAAAGTGATACCCTCTGATAAAGGTTGTGTCACAGTTTGGAAATATGTTTGCCCAGTAGACCGCTGTCTTGTCACTGTGATAGCGGAGCTTTCTTCATGCTGTAAGGAAGCAAAGACACAGTTGAAGTTAATAGCTCCCTGGTGAGGGTGGGAGAGTCTCAGAGTCTCTTCAGGTGGACATACAAGGCCAGCTTGACATTTTCCAGGTTGCGCCTTTTGGTTCCGTTACCCTTGTAGCTGTGGTTTTGTCTAGTGTATTTGCTGCTTCTTATGATGCCTGCTTTAGGTAAGTCAAGTTTCTCCAGAACCATCTACCTTATTGTGGGACCCAGTCCAAGCTGAATATGCTGGTCTGCTGCTGACAAAATATTAAGAATTTCAAGGTGGGGACAGCAGAGCACAAATCAAGCTTGAGGCCCCCCAGCAGAGGGCCCTTTGTGACTGCACCGGTGCCATGTCTGTTTAGCCCACCCCGTCTTCCCTGACTTCAGGGGCTCCCTATGCTGAACACCCAAAAAGGTATATGAAATATTCCTTTCTCGTTCATCTAGAGTCCAGCATTACTGGTAGATATGTTTTTTATAATGGGGACTTGATGATATTTGCAAATGGCTTACTTGGCCCTGAGGCCCTAAGAAAAATAATGTAACCACCTCAGTACTGGCTCCATCACCTCCCCTCTTCCCTCTTCATGCAAACCCTCCAGCTACTCTCTATACTCATCCTACCTCTCTCAGGACCACACATTCAGTCACCAGTCACCACCTGCCTCTTCTCTGCTGTGCTCTGGGTGGCGATGCTTTCTTCTGCTACTCCTCGAGGAAGTCACAGAATCTTCTCTGCTACATCCTAGAGCAGCTGCCCTCAGTCATGGTCAATATTAGGGTTTTCAGTCACTTACCTGAAGATGATCTTCTGAGTCTGGAGATGGGGGCGGGGGGTTTACTGTGACTTAGACCGCCCCATCCTGGGATGTCACAAAGTCCATGTGAGGTCAATGACCAAATAACCAGGAGGACTGAGCCATGGAACTGGGATGATTTCCTTAACATTTAGTCAAACTGATTTTCCAGATCCAAGCCTTAAAGCCTACTTAATTTCAACAAAGCATTATATTTCTTCTGTCTTTATAACCAGAAGGACATGGACTTAATGGCGATCCTATTATTTTACTAATGAGGAAACAAGTGCCTAGTGAGAAATTATTTCTTTAGAGGCTCAGGGATTTAGAAAATTGCTCAAGGGCACACAAATACTAAACAGTGGAGGTGGGGGGGGGCTTCAATCCATCTCTGCCTAATTTTGGTGCACATAAGCAGTGACTTCTGATGCCTCTGTTGCCAGGGTAGGGAGGGAGGGGGAGATGGTTAGTCACTTGGGCGGGTACTTTATTTACTTAATTTTTACTGAAGAGATAATAGGAGCAAAAGACTTGAATGTGAAGCCTACAGGAGACTAATAAAAGTCAGGAATAGGGATGAAGAAGAGGGATGGGTTATAAAATATTGAAGTGATGGATGAGGCATGGAAAATTATGAAGGAAATGTTTGAATCTTAGACTTCTGCCCTAGCTGGTTGGCTGCTAGGTGAATATAGGACCAGGAGCTTTATTTAGAGAGAAAGTTCTGGTTTTAGTTTTGCACAGGTTGAGATGCCTACTGGGCAGATCCAGGGTCTACTTAGCTGTTCCATGGACAAATTAGATATAGCTAATGGTAGTTTGGGAGGCTGGTGATGTAGATTTGGGCATTGGTGGTACAATTTTGTGTAGTCCAATCTGTAAGAGTAGATGAGACTGTCTAGGGACAGATTGCAGGATTAATCAGTTTTTGAGTTTTTCAGGTGAGAGAACTCAGGAAGGAAATTGAGAGAGCAAAAGAAAGCTCAGGAAAAAGTGGGTTTGCAAAGTAACAATAAGGAGTTCAAAGATGGAAGATTGTTTTGAGTAGAGAAGGCAAGCCTCTTCTCTGGCAATCACCTCCTCCGTCCCTTTGTAGAAGCTTCTCAAAAGAGAAAGCTTTATTAAACCACTGTTCCATTAAAAAATAGTAGGCCTTCTTGCCTTGGTTTCATTTTACCCCTGTGTCTACTCCCACATGACCTTATCCTTCT
The DNA here is from genome assembly GCA_004024925.1 of Scalopus aquaticus. Classification (NCBI taxonomy): domain Eukaryota; kingdom Metazoa; phylum Chordata; class Mammalia; order Eulipotyphla; family Talpidae; genus Scalopus; species Scalopus aquaticus. The sequence goes on from PVIJ01013519.1 coordinate 33,811, forward strand.
CTCTCAACTACAGATAAATCTGCAGATTAGAATGACATGCGGTCTTGACTGGTCCTCATGATTCTGTCCTTCTTCCTTCCTCAGGTACCTTATAGCCTGGAGAATAGAGTCAAGACAAGAACCTACACATGGACTAATGCCTGCAGTATGGTAAGACCTCCAGTGCTATCAACCCACTTAATCCTTACATAACCCGCTACGAGGAGGGAACTATTATTGCTGTGTTTCTGGTTCAGAGTAGTTAAGTAACTTGCCCAAGGTCTCAGCTAGTAAGAGCAGGAGCTGAGGTTTTCTTGTTTAAGACACTGAAATAATTTGCCATATAAGATTCTTTCTTACACTTTTTTTTTAAGATTTATTTATTTATGCATACAAGAGCTGGGGTGTAGGCCAGAGTTGTGGGGTGGTGAGAGGATTCACCAGAGACAGAGTGGAGAGTGGAACAGGGAGATCAACTAAAATACACTGCTGAGGGGAGCAATGGGTGAGACAGGAGAGGTCTGATGCACCATGTGGGAAACTCTTTGGCTGGGGATCGAACTCATGCTGCAGTGGCTGAGGATTGCTTCATAATGCTGAGACTAAACCCCTTGCGCCACCAGGAAGGCCCTCTTTCTTACATATTTTATATCCTTTAAAAAAAGTACTTAGCATAAAGATAGGTACACAAGAGGTTATCAGTTAAACCTTGGCAATTGCAAACAAAATTCTTGAATAAGGAGCTCATGTTCATAAGGTGAAGATTTATTCAGGCTGCTGGTGTGTAGTGGGAAGAGGGTCATTTTGCTATGGACCTAAGCTGCTGAGTTCTTAGGTATATTGTAGTCAGAATTTGGGATTCCATGGAAACCACCTCACCACTTCCTTTTACCCACCCCTCTTATGGACTGCTGCATCCATACCTCTGTGGAAAGAGTGGTAAAACAGAAGGCCAGAGATGAGATGAGAGAGTGCTGCAGTTTCTTAAAGCAAATTTGGTGAATAAATTAGTGGCTCTATCAAGCCATGTCTAAGACATAACATCACATTCATAGACTCCAGTACTTTTTTGCTTAAAGATATGCGTGCTCTGGGAAACAACTGTATTGTTAGCACGTTCTGACAAGGCAAAGGGAATATAGAAAAACTCATCTCTGTGGACATGCACACAGCTAGTTCCAGGAGACCTCAGCTGCCCTTCTTCCCTCTCTCTTCTCAGCTTTTGTTGTCCTCCCCAGGATTCAAATTTTAGGTCTCATAGTAAAAGGACAAGAGAAGATTATAAAATTCCCTGCCTCTTGAGAGGGACAAAATTAAATGATTCATCAGGTTTTGGCTTTTTAAAAAGTGTGCAGGTGGCAGGAAATTAGAGGGACTGTCAGAAGTGCTTGGTCATTACCTCCCCCTTCCTGTGAAGCTGACTTCACACGCCTTCATTCAGAAAGCACTTGCAACAGGGTCTTTTTTTTTACCCCTTGTTTTGTTTTCCTGTATTCCTCCTATAAATGATATCATCCAATATTCTTCTTTTTCCTTCTGACTTATTTCACTGAGCATGATCCCTTCCAGCTCCATCCATTTAAGCTGTGAATGGCATGAGTTTATCTTTTTTGACTGCTGAGTAGTATTCCATTGTGTATATATACCACATTAAACTTGTAGGCAACTATGGATCTGAGGCTTACAGCAGGGGAGGGGAGATGGGGATCAAAACAGGAGTGGGAAGAGCACAGGGGACCATGGTGATGGTTCACAGGTGATGTGGTGGTGGGAGAAATCAAATACTGTACAAAAATGAGAGCAATGTAAAAAAAATTAAAAGTTAACAAAAGGAAAATAAGAGAAAGAAACAGGATCTTAAAGGCAGAGAGATGACCTGTTTCTGGGGTCTCCCTGCTAGCCTCTCTCCCTTCTGGGTGGCACTCCTCCCAGTCATCCAGGTATGCCCTGACACTCTCCTCACTCCTTTTTTGTCCTTGTTGAGTCTTCCTTCAAAATATCCACATTTTCCATGATTGTAGGTAGTGGTTATTGATCAATCCTTCTTACCTTTGGACTACACTATTATGGAGACTGCATGAGTCTCTTTTTTCCATACAAACTTTTGTCCAATAAAACTTCATAAAGACTAATGACACCACGCTTAACACTGGAAAATTCCTCACTATATGTAGCTTACTTACAGTTTCATACCTGCCCTCCCAACCCCAACTTCATTTTCTTTCCACATCTTTTATTTTCTCCCTCAGGCAATCTGTACTGTTCTAGCCAAATTGGGTTATTCCAAGAAGTAATGTAGGTATTCCTGGGAAATTCAGTGTCTTCCTTGTATTGTTGCCTTTTAGCATCTTTACCCATTAAACTCCTATATGTCTTTCAAACTCCAAACCACTGCTCCAAATTCTATGATTATTTCTGTAGTAAACATACACTATTCATCTTTTGGATACATTTTATATCATTTTCCAGAATCTGTACAGAATTTTTTTTCATATTTGTATGTGTGTCAACTTTTCCCAGACATTAAGTTTCTGGAGATTGAAGGTGTATCTCTGAGGTTCTGGGGAAGGAGCAGGGTAGAGATGAAAACAATGAGTTAGACTAGAACTTTGAATTCCACATTGTTGGGGACTGGCATGGGATCGGGTCAGATGGGAGGAAGAGGTTTACAAAGGGGCACAGGAAAAGGATTAGGAGTGGCATCCACACAGCTCTGCATTTGTGGTACTAAGCTCATGGAGCCAATCTTACCAAATTGTGTCACTTACAACATGTGAAGTTTATTTTATACCAATTATGCCTCGAAAATTTTATTGGAGAATTTCATAGTGTTCAAACCCTTGTTCAGGCTCTCTTTCCAGAATTAAGATGATCCAGGAATGCATATCTGAATGTGCCAGCAGGTACAGACTTTGAAGATGCTGGACTTGTATCAGAAAGGCTGGGAGAATTTTACTTGGCTTGTCTCATTTAGGGTAGTTAACTGCGTGCGCTACTGTGGGCAACCAGCTGATTCTAGCAGTTCTAATAGGTATGTTCTTGATTTTGTCCAAGTGTACCTCTGTTCCTCCACCTATCCAACCAAGCTCTGAGGTTGATTTTCAACCATTGTGACAAGGTGTAATCATCAGGCCCCTTTACCAGGAGGGCCCACGTCATGGTCACTTGTCTCCATATATAAAGGAAGTGACGAAGGGTCTGCTTTGGGCAAATGGGTGGGCGAGAGGGGACAAGATCAGGGCTGCTGTTTCAACAAGAACCCAGCTGCTTGGGGAGTATATGAAGATGGTGAAATACCACAGATGTCAGTGTTCAGCTTGTCATCTGAAGGATTTACCACAGAAACAAAAAACTAAGAGGTACCAGAAGAAGCACCGGAAGACAAGGTATTAATAACTTCTGCTTGGAGAAGGGGACTCCCTGACCTGAGGAACTGCCAGCCTAACTTGGCAGGTGTTCCAATATGCCAGGTTTTTGTCAAAGCATAGCTCTCCGTTTGCTTCCAAAGCCTGTCTCCAACTCTTCCCTAGCACCCCCCCTTCCCATCAATGTCCTCCCCCAAATAAGCCCTGCCCCCCAATGGTTCCTCCCATTTCCCTACTAATCCTGCAAAGACCCTGTCTTTCTGAGTTCACTGCTTGCTTCCTTTATGCTTAAGATCATCATTATGCTTTCTGCTTAAGTCTTGCTCTTTCAGTAGAGAGGCTGATACAACTCCTGGGCATAACTTTGAAGCTGGGTTTCTTCAACTCTTTGAAACATTATATCTGACGGAACCTCTAGGAAAGTGAATTGGGGAGGTACTAATGTGGATTTCCTGAGTACAAGTCTCCCATTTTCTCATTCTTGTCTCCCTAGTCAGAAGCATACACGAGCATTTTGGTGGAAGAAGCTGCTGGAATCCACATATTTCAAATATCTGGTTTCTCCCAATGGCAGTGAGAAGAAAAACCGCTCTTGGCGTAGGCCCAGGGACACCATAATCATCCTTAATGTTTCCTTTCCACCCAGGGTCTCTAAATAAAAGCTGTCTCCTCTCGCGGACTCGTGTTTTTCTGTTTCGTGTAGCTGTGTGCTGCTGCCTTTTCCCCAGTGATGGGATAATTGGGTGAGCTCTGTAGAGGGAAGCCAAGTTTACCTCCTGCTTCAGAGGTTTGCTTGTGAAATTGATGGTGGGTTTTGGTTTGGGAGAGGCTCAGAGACACTTTCTAGATATAGAAAGAGTTCATTTGGTTTGATAGGCCTTCAAATCTGGCTGGGCTGGGGGAGCATGTACCAGAAAACCTGTATTGAGATCACTGACAGTTCACTCTTCCAGCTTCATTTGTTGGTATTTAGTCCTGAAGATGCCTGTGTTTCTAGATGCAGGTCCAGGTCATGTCAACTCAAAGCCCAGGAATTGTAAATGTGAGGAAAGTTAAAAACATATGTGTATTTGGAACTTTATGAAGGACACTATTTCAAGCTTCTTCCAACTCTGGATACAGTTTGGTTTTGCTACTTCAGGATCAAATAATTCTGATAACTGTGTGGAACCCTTGTGTAGTTAACCTGAATGATGTGACCCCAACACATCGCCATTCAACTGCAAAGTTCTGCTCAGCACAGCCTGCCTCTTCTCAGGGGTCATAACGCAATCTAGAAAAATCATATGTCAGCAAGACCAAAGCTGATTAGACTGATGACTCAAACTCATGTCTCCTATCTCCCTGGAAACATGAAAGGTGCAGGAAATGGGAAGAGACAGGAACTGCCTTTTTATTGTTTAGTGGATTTAGTAGGCCCCATGGTCGTATTTCCTAGATGTTGGTGAGCTTTTTATTCCTGATGTAATGTGGCTGTCTTTAATGTTGGCTTTTGATCTTACATGGACATTCTTTTCTTTTTTTTTTAAAGATTTATTTATTTGTGTATACAAGAGCTAGAGGTGTGTATGTGTGTGGGAGAGGGGGGAGAGGATTCACCAGAGTGGGGAGCAGAACAGGCAGACCTATTAAAATACAGTGCTGAGGGGAGAAGCAGGTGAGATAGGAGAGGTCTGCTGCACCATGTGGGAAGCTCCCTGGCCGGGGATTGAACACGTGCTGCAGTGGCTGCAAATAGCTTCATAGTGCTGAGACTTAACCCCTTGCGCCAACCAGGGAGGCCCCTAGTATGGGCATTCTTGGTCTTAACAGAGGGCCTGGAACTGATGGTAGTGTGAGATGTTATTACAGGTGTTTCTGGACCCAGGGTCAGAGGGCTCTTGCAGTACTATGTTAGTACTACTAGAACATTGTAGTAATGTCTCAGTTATGCCACTAGATGTGTGTCTTGAAGTAGTCCCTTGTAGCAGTATGCTAAGATTATGACTAAATATCAGTTTATTTTGTGTTAATACCTGTAGTAAACATTAAAATATATTATGTTCATTATAGTAATAGTTATGTCATTGTTCATTATAGTAATAGTTATATCATTGTACTAATATACTTCTATCACCAGATCTAATTATATCTTGTGGTAGTACATTGTAGCAATATGTGAAATCTTGTGATAATATGATGTAGTCACATGTTATATTCGTATGTTATATATGTCTGGCAGTGGTACATTACAGTAATGCTAAATTATATGTTGTAACATGTTATAGTCATGTCATATTACGTCACCAGAGAGAAGTGTATTTGTGGTGGTAAAATGCAATCATGTTATACTCTATGTTGTGGTAGCATGTTGTAGTAACAGGCCATATCCATCTCATTAGACAGAAGTAAATGCTGTGGTGAGTATACATTATGTCTCCTGATAGCACATTTTAGTAATATGTCACGCATGCAGTGGTGTAGCCTCAAGGAGAAGGCAAGAGCCTTCAGTAATTTCCCTGCTTCATTCTGGTGCCAATCATCTATGCCACCCTCACCCTCCTTGCAGTGTAAACAGAACTTGGCTCTGCTCACCAGGACATGCCCTCCGAGAGCTTATTGTTTAAAATCAAAGTAACAGTGCAAGATCTACCAGGTGCCCAAAGCTTGAAATGAGCCATGGAGAGCTGGGAATCTTAGCTCCCAAGGCATCCAATATTTATTAGGGAAAGTCTTTATGAAGTAAGAAGTCATGAGCCAAGTTACGCCTCACAACAGTTTTTGTGAGCTGTGCCCGTGATGAGGGCCCCTGAGGGAGCCCTAGCACCATAGTTGCAGGCGACAAAAGCCATCATAAGTGAATGATTGTGGCCACGTTCCAATTAGCTCTAGACAGTGTCTAGAGCTTGTGCTAACCATTATTTCATTGAGCTCAATTGTACCATCAGGGTAGCCATTATCTCAATTTTCCAATTGAGACAGGCTGAATGGTTAACTTGAAAAATCACAGCAAGATAAAGATAATAATGTGCTTTCTTCAGTGTTCTCTCTACTCTCAGGGGGACGTTGTACCTTCATGGACTTGTCTAAGGCACCACCTTACTCTTCCAGAGAGGCTCATTGACGCCCTGGGGTGGCTGGCTCTTGCTATTCATGGGTCTTTGCCTCTTTTGGTGTTTTTATGCTGTGGGTCATCTTTCCACTGGTCAGTGGTGTCTTAAGTTTCTTGTAGCGGGGTCATTTGGGGATGTGGGGTGGGAGTGGGGGAGTGGGAATGGGGCACAGATGCTCCTCAGGCAGTTCAGCTGGTGACAGGAGAAAGATATCTAACTGGCTATTCATAGGGTCAGGCCTTGTGTGATGCAATGTGGTTGGGTTGCAACAGCTACCACGATCCTTTACACTTCACAGTGGGAGCCGAAACGGGCCCCAATTTAAAGTTCAAGAGCTTGTGAGTCTGGATTCAGGACCTATTTGCTCTTTTGCAACTCAGGCCCTAACTCTTTCCATTCTTTCTGCTTTTCAAAATTTTGTAATTATTTGTCACTATGAACTTTTAAAACATCCTCCAATTCCAGTAGGTTATTTCACTCCTGTAGTATAGGTCCAACTCAGGGCCTAAGAGCCATGGGCCCACACCTGTGTTTTCTTTGACATACTTGCAGGCCAACGTGGGTGGACAGCAACTATTTGAACTAGTTGCCACCACTGAAAAGTCAGCAGTTTTCATGTAAAATCTAGATTTCTAACCTGTTAAAATTTTGTCTAGCAATACTAAATCTCAACTGAACTTGAAGTGCCTTTTAGGGAAGGCCACACACTCTTCAATTTGCCACCACCCCCCAAACCTCTACTTACTTTACTTGTATAACTTGCCTGGACCCTGAAGACATTGATTTTGTAACCTCTGTTCTAAAACTTCATATCTACTGCTTCTAACCCTGCTGGTTCCTCTTCTCCCTTGCCCACCCACAGCTTGATGTTCCAGGCAGGGGAGGCAAGGATAAGAAGCTGGGAGGGTGGACAGAGCACACTCTTCTGGCTCAGATCCTTGGAACTGCACATTATTAGAGCTCTGTTATTCCTAATCTCTGGATTGCTTTTTTTTTCCCCCAGAAGTGTAGTTTGAAGTCCATGAGGAAAAAGGAGAAGAGAACCAACTTTCTGTCTACATGTGACTTGGGTCCTTTCCTGGGAATGAGACATAAGAAGTCATAGCCCTCCACCCTGGCACTCAGCATTGTATTTTGGTGGGTACACAGCTGTGGTGTCTAAAACACGGTCTCCTTCTAAATAGCTGGACCAGGAGGTAATTGTCTGAGGCAGAGGAACTGCCTTAAATAAGTCTGAACCCCGTGAATCTTTCCAGCTCCAGAGAGGGAGGGCGCCTGTCTGACTATGGTGTCGTTAGCGTTTGACAGTAACAGTGGCAGTGATGATGCTAATGTGACAGGATAATTTTCTGAATTAGTAATTCACGTGGTCCCCTGAGTATTTCCCCTCCCTGTGTGAAGCAGAGTCACACTCTCATTTAGTTAGGTGGGGGTGAAACAAACTCTTCGAAGGTAACTTCCTTCCTAAGTTATTTTATAGCCAAAAGCCTGAACTCAAGAGGAAATTATGTTTTGGGGATGGTTTTATTTTGCTCATCTTCCAATACAGCCTGAGATAAGATTCTGAGTATAGGTTTTATATTGGGTAATAGGTGCTAAGAAGCAGGAGTGAGAGGACAGAGTATGCGAGTCACGGAAGGGAAAGAATGTTGTGGAGCTGATTGCTCTTGTAATTACTGGGATGCAAGTCCATGGGAGTCTCCCAAGGAACTATATGAAATGTACTTCAGAGCTGGCGCTCCAGATGTGGGAGGCTGAGACATTTACCCCTGGGTTCCTATCCCCTACTGGTTGAATATTTCCTTTGCTTATACTAACTGCCCCTTCCTGGGCCGCCGGCCTCCTTTGGTATATGGAAATACTGCTCCCTGTTATTTGTTCAATGCTCTTTAGGGCCTCAGCCAAAATTGAGAAAATTTGAACATTGTGTGTCTATGAGTCACGTATCTTGTAAATATCTGCATTATAATCTTTGCATAATATTCTATTATTTGGATTTACATAATCTATTTAACCAGCCTCCTATCTTTAAAACATTTCTTATTATTCACTTTTATATAAAAACATATACAGAGTAACTAAAATAGTCACTCCTTATTGTTAATATTTCTTTAGATTGCCATTGTAGAAGTGAAATTATAGGAGCAAAGAGCGTGGCACTTGTAAGACCCTTAACACATTTTTTTCAAGTTGGTTTTCACCAAACTTTTATCAATTCTCTGTCTTACTCATCGTAATGGGGCTTCCTCGCAGTATCACCTGAAGGCAGTCGTGCTCCGCACACACGCACAGAGCACAGAGAACAAGATTCTTCGAAATGAGTTCCCATCTGGGGATGTTTCATGGGGTTTCAAGGGTTCTGAATTTACCATTACGTGTTCACCCATTTTCTGTGTATCCATGTCTTAAGTGGGTTACCAAGTATTCTATGTTCAAATTTTCATGACTTGACACCTCTGGGATTCTGTTTTTAAGGGTGCCAGTGGTTGGCCGGAGAAAGTGAAGTCATCCCTAGTGAAGTCATAGCTAGTTATTGGAGTCCTCTCAGGCAGCTGGTAGCTTGGGAGCTCAGGGAAGGGAAACGTGAATCGGGTCAGAAGCCTGAGAGACAGAGAGAGATGAAAAGACTCTCCAGGTAAGGCCACGGCCAAGAAGAGTCAGGCACACAGACTCCACTTCAGGCCCATGCTTGGGTCTTTGCTCTGCTGCTTTGTGTTGGTCTCACCACACTGTCAGCCTCCAGAGTCAGATACACATGACTTGGCCATTGTGAACACTGTCCAGAAGGTCCCAGAAACAATTCAGGGTTGAAATGAAAAGATCTGCTAATAATGGAAGGGACAGGCGCTCCCCTGCACTAGCTCTCGATGGTCTGGATGGCCCCTGTCTGCTGGCTGCTCCTGGAAAAGACACATTATTTTGTTCATTTTTTAGATAAATCTGCAATTGATGATGGGATGTCAGATAATAGGAGGAGGTTGATGGATGCTTTTATAGAATGGACCCCTAGACTTCCATTTCATGTCGCGTTGATATCCTTAGCTAAACTACTAGCCGCTGGGCACCCCGAAACTACTAGCTGCTGGGCACCCCTGTGTGAGCTGCTCTGGGTCAGTGCCAGGCCCTGCCAGAGGCGGTGTAGATACTCTCCATCCACAACAGATCCGGCAGGAGATCCCCAGTGTGAATAAGCTGGTTAGGGAACACACCCACTTAATGTCTTGTACCCCATGCACAGGAGTGGCCAAACACCCTGGCGGAAGAGGCACAGGTTCCCCTGCAGAAGCCTGCGGTTCAGTGGGCCAAGGCGCCCTGACTATCACCCGGTGCCTTCACGGCCAGTGTGCTGCCGCCGTAGAGTTACGGACCCTGAGCCTCCTCGTGTCCCTACTCGGTTCCGTGGCAGAAGGGAAAGGGATGGAAAACAGGTGAGTCAACGGGCTGGCTTGGAGAAGCAGGCGTTCAGTTCTCCGGGAGTCATGATCGGGTCCAGCGGGCATCTCCCCTAGGGGCAGGGGGCTTGGAGAGCCAGCCTTTGTTCTGTTATCACTGGCTCTGGCTCCTCCTGATTTCTTGTCTGCTTGGAGAGAGCCCTGGAGGCTGCGCCACCACTTGTGCGCAGTGATCGCTCATCTCCACTCTCCTTGCTGCTCAGCACCGGGAGGCTCAGAATGCAAACTCATCCTGGCTGGGAGCTATGAAGCAGGAGCCCTGAGGGCATGGAGGCTCCAGAGAGGGACACGAAGGGGGGAGGCAGAAAAAAAGATGAGGCGGGGAGGAAGGAAAGGCTTGAGCGGTGAGAGGTAACGGACCTGGTTGGGACAACTGGAAGAAGGGCAGCGGGAAAGGCTGGGGGGGGCGGGCAGCACATGGCGCCTTTGTTCTCTGCCTCCCTGGAGCAAAGAAGCCTGGGATGCCAGCACTTGGCTCCCTTTTGCCTTTTGCCTTTGCCAGCCCTGGAAGAACTTAACAACCCAGAGCAGCAGGAAAGGGAGTCACATGGAGGGAGCTGTTCCTGGGAGACCGGGGAGGCCCCTGTAGTCCAGGCTGGGGTGAGAGGGCTTCCTGGGCCCTGGCCCCTTCCACCTCTGGAGCACTAACTGCCAGCCCCACTCGCCCTGGGCACAGGCAGAGCTCTCCTCCCACCGGGCACCCTCCCAAGCCAGTTGTCTCCTTTCTTTTTTCTTCTACTCTTACCCTCCCCTTCCCCCCCACCCCCCAAGTTCTCAGAACTCACTCCCATTGGATTCCAGGAAAGGGCTGGTGCAACTTTGTAACCAAATCCCCTAGAATCCCTTTATGTTTATGCTGCCCTGTCCCTCTGCGCTGTCCTTCATGACGGGGTCTGGTTACAGAGGACTGACCAGGCCAGGCCAGCCCTGGACTCTCCAGGGATCACTAAGCCTGAGGGAGCCCTCAGTCTGGACCTCCTGAGGGAGTTGAGTGCAGATGCGGCCCTGCCTGCAGCCCCAGGCTCTCCCTGCACACCCAGCTTCCTCATACACACACCTCTCACATCCACTCACCTCCCCCCCCC
>PVIJ01013520.1:0-44582 GCA_004024925.1 Scalopus aquaticus
CATACATCTCAGCAAAATCTTGAAAGACACATCCCTCAAAGCGAAGGAAGTGAAAGACAAGATAAACAGATGGGATTACATCAAAATAAAAAGCTTCTGTACAGCAAAAGAGACATTAACCAAAACTAACAGACACCCTACCAACTGGGAAAAGATCTTTGCACACAATACATCTGATAAAGGACTGGTAACAAAAATTACAAGGAACTCACACAACTCAACAAAAACAAAGCCAATAACCCAGTCAAAAAATGGGCAGAAGAACTCGAAAGGCACTTCTACAAAGAAGAAAAGCAAATGGCCAACAGATACATGAAAAAATGCTCAACATCACTTATAATCAAGGAAATGCAAATCAAAACAACTATGAGATACCACCTCACACCTGAGAAGATGGCACACATTAAAAATACAGGCAACAACAAATGCTGGAAAGGATGTGGAGAAAAAGGAACTCTTCTACACTACTGGTGGGAATGTGAACTGGTCCAACCACTATGGAAAGCTGTATGGCGATTCCTCAAACTGCTCAGTATGGAGCTTCCATACAACCCAGCAATCCCACTTTTGGGAATTTACCCAAAAGACACAAAAACACTAATCCGAAAGGATACATGCACCCGTATGTTCATTGCGGCGCTGTTCACAATAGCAAAGGTATGGAAGCAACCCAGATGTCCAAAAATAGATGATTGGATCAAGAAGATGTGGTACATATACACAATGGAATACTATTCATCATGGGAAGAAGATAAACACATGCAATTTGCAGCGACATGGATGGAATTAGAGGGGATCATACTCAGTGAAATAAGCCAGAAAGAAAGAGAAAAATATTGAATGGTTTCACTTATAACAGGACTATAAGGAAACCAAATAGGAGAGAGACAATCTGTGGGTGGGTGGGGGGGTCAGGGGAGGGGAGGAAAAAGGCACAAAATGGAATAGAAAAGAACACAAGGGACCATGGAGATGGATCACGGGTGAATTGGTGGTGGGCTACCCAGGGGGAATACAAAATGTAAAAGACATAAATAACAATAAAAAAATATATTTATAAAAAAAATAAAAAATAAAGTTTTAATAATTAAAAAAAATCTGATGTCAATTTATATTATTACAACTATGTAAATACTGTTCATTGCAGAGCCAAGAACTATATTGTAATTATGCTGCCTTTTTGGTAAACTTTTTGATATTTTATGGCTAGTAATTGCCATTTTCTCCCCCATTTGCTTAAATTTTTCAAATCCAATGAATGACTTCTTAACATAATTTTTCACATAATTAAATATACCAGGTAACTTTCTGATAATTTTCTTGTCACTGGTTCGGCTACACAACTTTGATTTTGGTACCTTCCTTCAGCATCTTAGAAATTCCCTTTGACCTGTGATTGATCCTGTTTCCTGGAGACTGTCTTTCTCTCTCTCTTTTGGTTTATTAACAGTCTCATTTTCATGAATCACTTTCTCAAATGACTTTTTGAGAAGAAAACATGGGAGAAGAATCTTTTGAGGCTTTTCAAGTCTGATTTTATCTTTACCCTCACTCTTGATTGATAATTTGGTTGTTATCAAATTTTAGACTGAAATGAATTTTTCCCTTGGAATTTTGAAAGCATTGCTCCGTGTTTTCTGGATTCCTGCATTACAACTATGAAGTGGCCATTTTTATTCCTAGCTATTTTAATGAAATCCTTTTTATTCCCTCTTTAGAAACCTGCTTATCCCTGGCGTTCAGAAATGTTGTCATGTTATGGAATGTAGTCTTTGTACTGGCTCTGAAGGAACCTTTTAATCTAGAAACTCAAGTCTTTTAGAATTTTTCTTGAGTTATTTGTTTGAAAAGTTTCTCCATATCTCAATTTTCTGTTTCTTTCTTTGTAGAATTCTTATTAATTGGATATTGTACTCCCTGCATTGAGCCTTTCAATTTTTCAGCTCATTCTCTCCTATTGTCTGTCTCTTTGTTATTTTATTCTGTTTCCTGGGAGACTCCCTTGAATTTACCTCCCTCTCTTCTTACAGGTCCCTTCCTCCTCCAAATTTGATGACTGAAAATTGAACTTTTGCATGGTCTACTTTTCCTCTTCCTTCTAAAGCATCTTATTTGATACTATCTCTCATACAATTCCCCCTCTGTAGTTTTTCTCTTTTTAAACTTTCCTCCAAGTCTTATTTTCCTGTCTATTTGTTCTGGCCTTTGTTTTCCACCATGGGGGATTTTTTCAAATGTTTATGTATCCTTACCTGTTCCTTGACGTTTGAATCAATCACTAAAAACCTGATGGGGGGCTCTATGTGCACGGGTAGGGTTTCCTTTGGTGATCTTCACTCTAAGTGGTTTTTGGGCACAACTCCTAGGAGCATTTTTGAAAGTTGTGAGGATTTTTAGTAGTCACAGTTATTAGGGCATTATGACATAATTAGAAATAAGTTTATTTGGTCTTTGCCCCTGGTTCCTAATATAGAGCTCCTAAGATCCCTGTAATTTCCTGAGTAATGGGGGCGCTAGGAGCATCTTACTCTTAATGGAATTAATGGAGTTTCTTCGTGACAGGATCATCTTTTGTTCTAACCAGGTGATTCTTGATGGCCTACTGGGTAGCTTCAGGATGGGGACTGGTCACTGGAAAGGCCAAACCGTGGTTAGAAACTCAGAGTGTTCAGTCCCACCTCCAGGATAGTGAATTAACAATCATGCCTAAATGATGAAGCTGCCCTAAAAGTCCCTAAACTATAGTGTTCTGTATGCTTCTGCATTGGTGAATGCATCAAGGTGTTGAGTGGTTGGTGTACCCCAAACTCCATGGGGACGGAAGCTGCTCAGGAGCCTTCCAGACTCTCCCTGTTTATTTCCCTATCTTGCTTGATCTGTATCCTTGAGCATATCTTCTATAATAACTGATAAATATAAATAAATACTTCCCTCAGTTTCACAAGCCACTATAAAAATCATCAAACTTCAGGAGATAGTTGTGGGAAAACTGACTTATAATTGGTTGGGCCGGAGGACAGGTGACAACCTGGGACTGGCAAGATTGGTGTCTGAAGTGGTGGGGAGTCTTGTGGGACTGAACCCTTAAGCTATAGTGTCTGCACTATAGCTCTGGGTAGTTAGTGTCAAAATAGAATTAGTTGTAGGGCACCCAGTTGATGTCTATCTGGAGAGATGGAAAATTGGTTGATGAGGAGGAACCCCACACATTTGAGGTCAGAAGTGTTGTGGCATCATAAACATTGAGAGCTTTCATTTAGGAGCCACTAGTATTAGCACGTGGAGGTCAAGGGTGCTTATTGACTTGCGTGTCACTCCTGATACAGTAATATTGCCATGTGTCCAGATAAAATATAGGCCAGTGAGGTTAAAATAAATTTCATATCAACAACAAATATTCTGTATCAGTATGTTTCAGATAATTGCATACTTATCTGGTGACCCTCTGTGTCCTATACTTTTCAGTCTCCTCCTGGAGGTTATGTAGGTGTAATACCATTTTAAATGATTTGATCCAATACACCAACTTTGCTTTATATATAAATACAAATAATTTTTTTGCAAGAATTTCAAATGTCCTGAGATTTCCATAGATTTGTATTTCAATGAATGCAACTACCATGTAAATTAAGGGGAGACTAGACTTTGTTTTGCTTAGAACTTAAGCAAAGGTTGTTTGCTGTTTAGAAAGACATTACTGACCACAGCCCTGCTTGTGATCAAATATGATATTAGCCTGCAATTGTAATTTTCTTACTCAGAGTGATTCAAAAATACTAGCTCAGATCTTTTTTCAAAATGGCAAATATAGGACGTGTAACAAATTATAATGAAAGACGTGTCAACAATATTCAGTTGAATAATGCCTAATTTATCTTAAATTCAAACTTATTCACTTAAGAAGATGAAAACATCTAACTATTTTTAGTGTATTCCAGGATGTGCTGCCATGTGCTTTCATCATGAGAGACAGTTACTGCATCATAAATTACTTTGCTTATTTCTCTTTTGTAAGGGCATTATATATTTTAAAAAATTTGTATAGATTATTTTAACTATTGATTTCATTTTAGGCTATAAAGAGGCAATTTAAAAACATTTATTTTTATTTCTTAACAAAAGCTTTTTTTGGTGGATCCCCCAAGACCCATCCTCCCAGCAGCCAACTAACACGCAGCACAGCATTGTTAACTTCTGTCTCCATCCGGCACCTCACACCACGTGCTCCAGTCTCTCAGCTGGAGTCTAACCCTCCTCACTTCACCCTCTCCAAATATTTATTTTAAAAGAGGGTGTTGGTACTTACAACATGTTGAATTCCAAAATTGTTATGCTTCATGAAAGAAGAGTGCAGACTGCATGATCCCAGTTTTATACAATTCTCAAAAATACAAACTAACCTATAGTGACAGAAAGAAAGAAAACCAGTAACTGCCTGGGAATGGCTGTGGGACAGGGAGTGGCAGGAAGGAGGATGATAAAGGGGCACAAAGAGACTTTCTTTAAAGAATGGGATGGAAATGTTTGTTAGCTTGGTCATGCGATTGTGGCTGTGCTCTCATGAGTGGACGCATGTGTCAAAACTTTCCAAACGGTGTACCCTAAATATGAGGGTCCATTGTGTGTCATTATAGTTCAATAAACCTGCTTTAAGGAAAAAGAATGTGTTGGGTCTGATATAATCGAGGCCAACTGTTATAGGGAAATGGGACAACAGTGAGACTGCACTGAGAGGTTTCCAGATGTCAGTATCTGCAGCATCTGTAAGTCTTTCTCCTAAATGTGATTAAATTCTCAGGACAAGATGCTCTAATCTCCTTCCTGGGGGATATGAATCTAGCTGTTAGCATTCTTGAAACTAAGCAGGGGAAGGTTGAGGGGGTCTGACCACTCAGTGTACAGACTTTTACTTACTCCCTAGCTTTTAACTGATTTCTCACCATACCCTCTGCTCTGCCTGCTGCCCCCAGAGTCACTATGATTGATATTTACAGGCCCACTTCCTTTAGATGACATGATTTAAACATGCTAGAATAGAGCAATTATAAAAATAAAATATTTTCTGATAATTATTTACTTAGATAACTCTTGGATGACAGAATCAGTTGTCATCAATCAATGCCTATCGAGACCAGCATAGACATTCGGGGTAGAAGGATGACGTGTTAACCTTTTGTGGTGGATGCTCATAAGACCACCTGTTTCAGACAATTCATTGCTGCTGCTGCCAGAGACAATACCAGATAGGATGTGGCAATTCAGATAGTCTCATACTTTCTCATCAGCAACGATAGGGCTAGGGCCTGGCAAGATTCAGGTCACCCGGTGCCTATGTTGCTGGTGGAGCTTTGAGGCCTTTATAGAAAGCTCTCCACAGAGGTCATCTCGGGGATGGCAAGTGTCACGGTATCAGCCTGCAGGCAGCATTCCCTGGTGCTCCGGCAGGGACTCCCATTCTTTGTGACTGAGACTGAGATTCAAATAAGGTTGATAACATGCCAAACTCACTGTGCTAGCAAGTGGCTGAGATAGAACCACCCCAGACACACAGGCTCCAGAGTTGGAGATTCCATCTGAATCCAAATACTATTCCCTCAAGAACTCCAGCTATGAAAATTTTAAGTAGAACGTGGGGATTAGGAGAAAATTCCTTTGGGTGCATTCTTGCTAAGTGTGTGAAATGCACGCAGCTTCTGTGAAGTGGGAAAACACTGGGATCACTGCCTGGCACAGAGAGGGGCAACGTGCTCAGGAGATGGTCATGTTTGCCAGCGCGTGGGCTTGCTGTCAGGAGACCCAGGTGCTCATGCTGCTACTTTCTTACTGTGGCCTTGAGGGGGTCCAGTGCCCTCCTAGGTTAAGGGGAAGATTCAACTGTACATGTCCAGTGTTCCTCTCAACTTTAAATGCTGGGGTTCCATGTGTTAGGTCTCCCAGAAGCATTTGCACTATGCGATTAAAGGCATCTTGCTGCTGTCTCAGAGAGCTACTTTTCAGTTCAGGGAAGGGGAAGAGTCAATTCCAATTTCCTGAACTCAACCATTTTGAACTGCTGTCTACCCAGGTCAGCCCTCTTCTGTGCCAGGCTGTGGCAGCAGAGGGGTTAAATAGCAAGCCTTGTTCTGCTCCAGGCAGAGGGGATGTAAGAACTTAATCATGTTTCAGTTCTGCTGGCAGCTGTGACTCACTGTTGCACTGTGATTATGTAAGGGCAGGAACAGCCTTCACTGGCTGCCAGGTGCAGGCCTCTCCCATCCCATTCACTACCTTTTTTTTTTTTTTTAAATATCCTTCTTTTGGAAAGACGCTTCTTTGAGTTCATCTTTGGAATGGAAATGGTAGCGTTATCAGAGAACAGGCAGAACAGGAATTGTCCATCAATCGTAGAGAACCCAACCCTTAAAGCACAGCTGGAATTAGAATGTGGACTCCCTGAACCTGGAGCCTCCATCCCTGAGCCCTAGTTAGTGCTCTCCCTGCCTCCCCTCCTCCTACCTTTATAGCCCACCTCCTGTCTCCAGACTTCTCTTCAAGGTACCCCGTCCCCTCCCCACCTCTTCCTTACCAGCCTCCTGCTGGAAAAGATAGGCTGGAGGACAGACTGCCCCTGGGGACTTGCAGTGAGTAAGTGTGTGTCAGGGTGGGGGTGGAGTGGAATAAGGATTCTGCAACTGGGACAATGACCTCAACAGTATTTCTGTGGGGGAAAGGATTGAAATCTTTTTCTCAGATTCCTTCAATCAGATTGCATGCAGCAACCTCAGCTGTTATTCCACGGGAACTCAGTAGCTTAGATTTTCGCTTTCTCCCATCCCCACTGACTGACATCTCCATTGTCGAAGAGTCATTCTACTTCCAGATTTGTTTGTCCTTGTATCCCTTTTCCTCTCTGAAGCTCGCCCTCCATTTGTGCTCTGCCTCCATGTCCTGCAAAACAAAACATGCAAAGAGAAACTTTCTTGTTCACTTAGCACTCTTTCTCAGTCTTTCACTAATTTCTAGAGTGCCTGTGTCTGTTCGTGATGCCTCAGCTTCTTCATTTCCCATTTGTGTCTGGCTCTACAGGGCAATGAACTGTCCCTGCAGTCCCCTGTGACCTTCTCATGGCTCAGTCCCAAGGCCTTTTTTTAGTTCTCTTCCAATTTAACCTCTTGGCAACATGTGACACACTGGCCAGCTGCTCCCTCTTCAAACTGTCTCCTCTTGACTTATGTGACTCGCCCCTTCTTCCTCCATTTACCTCTCAGAAACACTGACTTCCTTCTCAGTCTCTTGTGATTTTATCTTCCCTGGCCTGGACACTATCTCCCTGTGTATTGCATGTCCTGTAGGTAGGCAGGTGTCTATTCCATAACCTTCCAGAAAGTATTTACACAGGTGATAGGAATATACACGACACTAGAATCATAGAAAAGGGAATGAGATAGAAATGGTGGGGAATTTGCAGTAAACCTTAGCTATAAAATGAAGAATGCAAAACTTTATCCAAAAGGTGCTAGGAAATCATTAATCCACCCAGCAAATCTGATCATGTGATTCTCCTACCAAAAAGTTCCCAACGTGCTTCATTACCCTAGCCTTTCATAGCCAATATCTCAGTTTGCTTTTCCAGCTTGTTTTCTGGGCCTTGGCACAAGCTGACCCCTCTACTTAGAATATCCAGTTAGTGTTCTCCTCTCCCTCCTGTTCAGTCAACAAACATCAACTTGCTTTTTAGACAGAGCCATTGTCACCTCTTCTGCGAAGGCTCCCCCAGTTGCTCCTGTGACATAGAGTGCTACTTTTCAATAACAATTAAATAAACTTCCATAAATCTCAGCTTCTGCATCTGGAAAATAGGAATAATAATAGAAAATACTTCATTGTGAGGATTATATGAGACACATGCAAAGTGCTTAAAGTGACTCCTGGTATATTGTGAGCCTTTGCTGGAAGTTGACTGCTGGCTGCTTTACCCCTCTAGAAATGGAGAGGACAAAAGCCATGAAAATGAAGCTATTTTCTTTTTCTTTCAAAAGATTTTTTATTTATTTATGCATACAAGCTGGGGTACAGGCCAGAGGCATGGAGCGGTGAGAGGGTTCACCAGAGGCAGAGTGGGAAGAAGAACAGGCCGATCGACGGAAATACACTGCTGAGGGGAGCAGTGGGCGAGGCAGGAGAGGTCTGCTGTGCTGTGTGGGAATCTCCCTGGCTGGGCGGCAAACTCTTGTCGCAGCTACTGATAGCTCCACAGCGCAGCGCTTAACTCCTGTGCCACCGCGGAGGCCCAAAATGAATCTATTTTCTTAAGTGAATTAGGATCACAATAATGATCCTTAGACTAAGGCCCTGATTCCTCTTTCTCAATTACATCCCTACCCATGTAGTCTCACAGCCGCCGCTCTTCATCAGTTTAGTCCCTGGTTGTTCTTTGGCCGTTCCTTTCTAGCCCGAATGTTGAGCCTCTCAAGTTTAGGCCCTCCTAGCTTGTGTAATGTGTCTGTGTGCATGTGAGTACAGGCGCTGTTCAGCTGTGCTCCTGTTGCCCCAGTCTTGCTGAGATCATAGTATTTGTAATTCTCTGCTGAAACAATCTGTTCTCACTGTGTACCAGGATTGCCAAATGGATTCAGAAGTCAGGGGAAGGTGTCCCAGTGCCAGCGACCAGCCGGGTATAGGGGCCACCAGGCCGATGCAGGTATTTGCTGGCCGTTGGTGTCAGGAAACCTCTGAGGTCAGGCTTGTGGTTGCCAAGGGTGGGTTCCTGAGGGTCACCCACCTCCTCAGCAGCACTTTATCTACAGGTGCACGGCAGTGCGCATTTGTGTGTGTGTGTGTGTGTGTGTGTGTGTGTGTGTGTGTGTGTGTTTGAGTCTGTTTGTGTAACTTCTTCTTTGGTGGGTTCAGGAACCTTGTGCCATTTCTTGAAAGGTCACTTGTCATCCAGGAAATGTCCCTGAGCAGAGTTGAGGCCCAATGTCACAGTCACTCAGTAACACGTCTTTGACTGGGGGCTGGGAAGTCTTATAACAATACTCAGTGGTGACGATTATCCATGCATATCCAGAAAGAAAAAGGAGGCTCAGGGAGACCAAATGCCTCACACAATGTCTCACAGCTCATCAGTGGTGTTATTTGAGGTCTGCCTGAACGCAAGTCCATGTTCCTCTTGGAAAAGGGGAAGAACAAGTAAGGCCCCCGGATAACCACATAAAAGACCCTACAAATGTAAGCTATTGCACTGTTATCTTTCTGAAGCTCTAGGGCTATGCTTGGGAAGCTCATGATCCTGTGAATATGCTTGAAGCTACATGTATGTGGATGGACATGGAGGAGGGAAATCACACGACCTGGCAAGCAGAAACTGCATATTCCTGTTGGAAGGTGGGCTTAGCATGTCGGGAGCACCGTGGTTGTGTTGTGAGGCTGGTGCTAGCTCTGGGGTCTTAAGTACGTTTCTCTGTTTCTCCATCTTAATGTGAGAGGTTGGGGGAAATGACTTTGAAGTTCTTTCCTTTAATAAAGGAGTTTTCATGTAGTGTCAAATCTGTTCCCTAGAAAGTATAGTATTAAGAAATGAGGGAGGGGTTGGGAGGAGGTAAGAACAAAGAGGGAAGGAAGCACAATGGACTATAGTGGTGGACTGTGGGTGATTTTGGTGGTTGGTGGACTATGATGGCAATACCTGATGGGGGTATTTTAATATTACCTCGATTGAAAATAAATAAATAATAAAAATAATTTAAAAAAATGACACTGAGCGCCTCACATATTACATGTGTGTGGAACTTTCCAGAACATGTTCACATTCAGAAGTGCATTTCATTGATCTTATTTGACAGAGCACAGCATTATTTTATACCTCATGGTAATTGTGTCATTAATTTTTATGGCACCTTTCCTCTGCTGTGCTCCAGGGATAACACCCATTGCTTTCATGGCAGACATCTTACCACCTGTGCATCAAGCAAGGGAACAAGTGGGGGCTGTCCCTCAGGGCACAGGAGGATGGGTCTGGGGAGAGGTGTGTGGCCAGCAGCACTGAGGACTCCCGGGGCAGAAGCCAGAGAGGGAGAGCTGGAGAAGAGGTACAAGCGGTGGCTGGTAGCTAAGTTGGGTGTGGTCTCTGCAGTATTTTAAAGAAATTCAAAATAGTTGCTAAAATTGAAAATCAGGATATTTCATATTGAGCCAGTACTGAGGGCTTCTATTGAAAAATGGGATGATTCTATTGAAAAAATGGGAAGGGGCCACATTGAATTAGTATTCCCATGTGGATGCCTTTGGCCAAATTCCCCTTTGTGGGTGGCACACACTGTCTGGTTCTGCCCAGGGTCCACTGTCACCTGCACTGTCCCAAGTACTCAGCCTACTGTGTCCAACTAGAAGGGGCCAAAGTCGTGCTGAACAACAAACTTTTGGGCAATTATGTTTCTCAAGTGTGATTTTGCAATTGTACCCAATCTTAACTGTGCCACAAATGGGCAGTCAAAAGCTGTAAGTTTTATACATATTGGAGGATCTTATTCTCCAGAAGATGCTATGAGCAATTCCCCTCTGCTGAGGTCATGTCTTCCATGTCAGGCATCATTCTAAGTATTTTAACTGCCGCCACCACCTTATGCATGAGGTGGCTGCTAAGATCCCTGTCTGAAACATGGAGAAACTGAGGTACAGAAGGTGAAACAACTTGTTCTGTATCACACAGTCAGGAAATGGCAAGCTGAAGATGGGAACCCAGTCAGCCTCCAGGAGCCAGTCCACACACCCTGCTACCGCCATGGCCTTGTCGCCTTTTCTGAGTCTGTCTTCTCATTTGTGGAAGACCCCACAGTCACCCGTGCTTCACGGGGAGCACATGAGATAATGTGTGTGAAAGCACTTGCTAAATTGCAAGGTACTCTATAAATGTTAGCTGTTCCTGGTAATGATTATAACCTGCAGGTCAGAAGCCTGCGGCCCAGGCTGCCCACATTGTCAACTTTTCTCCTGCTATGGCTCTGTGGCTGCTAGTCGGGGAGGGGCGTCACTGGCACTGAGTTTTGAAGTTCTGACTTTGTGTGAATCAGGAAGCAATTAGAGGTTCCACTGCAGGGTGGCAGCCGAGGTGTGGGGCCTTTCTTCAAAGACACAAAGGCAAGTTTATTTCAATACCCTTCCTCCCACCGTGGAGCTAAGCCCACCCACTGTCACTGCTGCGTGTTGGGAGGTCCAGGCTTGCCCACTGCCGGGAAGAGGGGAGGTTCACATACCCGCTCCCTGAGCAGTTCCCAGCAGCCACGTATGGGCGTGCAGCCCGTGGACGGCACACAGATGCCCACCAAGGGAGTAAGGGATGCTGAAGTCCAGGTCACGCTCTGCTCACAAGATGTGGGCTGCACACACAGGAAGAATGGATTCTTTCTCTTGTTACTAAGGTGCCATCTGAAATGTCTTTGGTGTGCCACTTTCTCTGCATACAAAGTCCCCCTATGGACTAGTGAGGGCCCTGGTTATGGACCAAAAAGACACAGATGACCAACTCTGTTGCTGCCCAGGAACTCAATCCCTACCTCCGGCTCCCAGTTGTCCTCAGTCCTGCCCTTGGGCCCCTCCCCCACAGGTTCACCATTCTCTGTCCAGTCTATAGTCTCCCACGACTTTGTGCATTCATTTCCCTGACCCAACACACACATCTGGTCCAAGATAAGATGATCTGGGGCTACATCCAAGATGGAGGCATAGCTTGGTTCACCTTCGGGTGCTTTGTAGACAATTACTTTTTTACAAATTGAATTTTAGTGGCTACCCTGCCTGCAGCAAGTCTATCAGCTTCATTTTTCCAGCATGTGCTCATTTTCTGTTTCTGTGCGACATTTATGTAATTCTCATTTCTGTCATTCTTATGTAAATCTCAAGATATTTCAAACTTTCCTATTATTAAAACTGTCATGGTGCTTGGTGACCAGTGATCTGATAGTATGTTATGCTATGGGAAATTTTTTTGTGAAAGGAAGAGTCAAATTTTGTTGTTTTATTTTAAGAAACTACCACGCACCCCAACCTTCAGCAGCCACTACTCTGATCAGTCAATGCCATCAACATCAAGACCTGATTCTCCACCAGCAAAAAGATTAATCTTGCTAAAGCCTCAGATGATAGTTAGCATTTTTTAGCAATAAAATATTTAAAAATTAAGGTATGTCCATTCTTTTAGACATAATGCTTTTGCACACTAGACTACAGTATAGTGTAAACAACTTTTATATACACTGGGAAAGCAAAATATCCTTGTGACTCACTTTGTTGCGGGGGATCTGGTATTGGACTTGTGTTATCTGCAAGATGCACCTGTTTGGGGTCAGAACCCCATCAAATGCTTCCTTTGGCCTCTGTTCCTAGGTTCCTCCTCTGATAATCTCCTAGCAACCCTGCCTCTCTGCCCATTTGTACCTAATACTTACCCAACTCTCAGACTAAAGAATTCTCCTAAATCCCGAACCTCAGCTATAGATTCACAGCTGTGGATAACCTACTTGACCAGACTGTCAGATGCCACTTATTCAGGGGACATTCCCTGACCTCCACCCACCTGTGAAGCTAACCCCTCTTCTGTCCCCCTCTATTTACTACCTGCTTCCACCAGAGCTGGAGCCTGCCCTTGACAATGACACCTAGCCTGAGCATCTGGGATTAGGTTGGGACAGAGGGTTACTTCCCTCAGTACTCATCCCACCCCAAGTATGAAGTTGGGCTGAGCTAGGCCTTCCTTACTGCACTGTCTTATGAGTCAATAAACTGTCATGCCTAGACACATCCAGAGCGAAGACCCTGGGGAGCAGTAGTTCATTTCCTGTGTCTGCCTTAATATCTTGAGGAATCTACACATATACCAGAACAGAGGAAGTGCTCAGTAAATAGTTCCTGAACGTTTTTGGCTGTCAATACTGCAGCCATTCTTACCTGGAAGGTGATTCAGACTTTTGGTGATGGTTGGAGCAAATTTAAAAGTCCCCTCTTCCTACTGAGAAATATGTATTCTACTCCTCTGAACTTTGCTCAGTAGATAGTTTTGGGGGATTGAGGTGTTTGTTCCCCAAACTTGCCACAGCCTGGACTGACTTTGAAGACCCCCCAGTTGATTTGACTTGGGTTGGAGCTTCTTTTATCCCATTCCACTGGCTGGAGATCCCAAGGCCAGCACTCTTCTGAAAGGGGCCCCATTCCACCCTCACAGACTCTCAGAAGTCCCCTTGAGACCGGATGACCTTGCTTCCAGTCTGGGAGTGCCCAGTGCTAGTCATTGGTACAGAAAGTCAAGCTTGGGGAATTCAAACATGTTGGTGCTAATCCCCTCAAGGCCCTCCCCTTACTCACAGGCCAGGCTGCTACCAGGCAATTATCCCTGTTAACATGCTGGTTCAGGAGTGGCAGGGCACATCAAAGGGCCGACCCATAGGGGGAGCCAGAAATCCTACTGCTCTGCGCCCCTCATCTCGGGAGTCTTTAGAGGAGCCTCTCTGGGGCTTTGCATGTAGCTGGGCTTCTCCTGTGACCAGAGATCAGAGTTGTGCAAGTCTCCCTGGCTCCTGCCCACCTTCATGCCCCACCCAGGCTTACAGGGCCCTGACTCATTTCCATGTGATTGGGCAACCAGTTTTTAGAGACAGGCTCTGCCTAGAGGAACGCTGTGGCAGGACTGGAGCTAATTGGGAACTGCATCCACCATATATTCATGCTGATCTCACTGAGGGGGGTGTTTACATGAAGTAGAAGACAATGAACTATGTTGTCTTTTCCTTACTCCTACTACATCCTTTGTGTTGTTGCAATTTAATCCTCTATGGTCAGATCTTCTATCCAGGGGTTCGGCTATGTGCTGAAAACTATCTGCACAATCCTCTTGCTGGCTTCTCCACGTGCTTCCATTTTTTGATAACATCACAGTCCTCCTAGTGTCCTTACCCCTCAGCTTGCTCTCTCTCATATACCCACTCTCTAAATGTCTCACTTTTCCCCATGCCCCTACCCTTCCTCACCCCACACTTCTGTGTGTCTCCTCTCTTGGTGCCCTGACTTCTAGTCACCATATGTGGGTATACACACACACACACACACACACACACACACACATTTTTGATGACCTGATTTATTTACTCTAGGGTAGTTGCTAGTTGGAAAAACACTTTTGGTGTAAGAAGCAAACTCTGAGCCCATGAAAGGGTTCCTGAATGAATTCGACCTCCTGATATTTTTAGAGACTCCACTCCCACCTCAGAGCTCAAGAGATCTCAGGTGCTGAGGATTACAACTTCCAGCACACCATGAATCTGACTTCCTGAGTGGGAAGTCACTGGAAGGGGTGTAGTTAAGCAACCATGCTTGGTTATATAACTGAACACATGTTGGCTTGGATTCTCTCACTTTTGTGGTCTGACTTGCACCCTGATACTGCTGGGAAGGGGACTGGAGGAGATGTGTGGAGGAGAGACAAGTAGAGCTACTTGGAAGAGATATTTGGAAGAGTCATGTGTTTGTGAGGCATGGGGAGGCTGTTCCTAGTCCTTGACAGAGACAGTGGCAGCCCTTGTCCTGACTTCATGGTGGATTATCTGGTACATATTGAATTCTGAATCTCTCCTTTGGTCCCAGCTCTTTGGGACTTACTTAACCCCTGAATTTGGCTTGAAGGTCTAAGTTTGTTGACTTGTGTCATATACTAACTAAATAAAACCATAAATACTCTAGCAGAAAATTAAGATGGCTACTTTCAGTATCTTGGAATGAAGGAGACTATCATAATGCAAAAGCAGAAACCAAAACCATAAAACAAAGGAAAAGATTGATAATCTAATCATTTAAGAGCTAAAAACTTTTTCACGCTAAAAAATCATTAACAAAAACAAATTGCAAATGAAAAACAAGAAAAGCATATAGAAAGAGCTTTTATAAATCAATAAGAAAATGTGCCATTAATGAGTGGAAAAGTGAACATAAACATTTTATAAGAGAAAAATATAATTCACTTCAAATTCATTCTAACCCTTTGGAAATATCAGAACAGATGATTGGATAAAAATCTGAAACTAATACTCTAACAAATATGACAGATTACTTTTATTTAACTGGAGCCTAATAGTGGAATTAAATTGATCAAAAGAAGTCTCCAGAAAAAAAAATAATTAACAGGTTAATTCAACTCCTGGAAAACTTAAAAAAATATATCTTGCAGGGAATAAACCTGAACACTAGAGTAGTTTTTTAATTAATTTTTGTTTTTAAAATAATAGTGTCCTGTCCAAGAAAAAAGGAAGCATACTGTTCATAACCAAGAAGTAAGGAAGCATTTGTTCATAACTCAGGCTGAAACATTTTCCCTCTTATGTTGACATTTGATATATGTGAAAGAATGTGTGTAACATATTGGTACATTATAAAGTAAGTCTCAGGGATCTCCATCATAATCTTAGCTCTAGAATGTAGAAGTAAGGAAATATGAAGGCCTCTTTTGGGAGGAGTTCTGAAGAAGTAGCATTCAATAGTTGGAAATTTGATTTTCTATTAAATACAGTCGGTCAGGTTTGTGTTAATGACATGTTGAAACATCTAGGAAGAGACAAAGAACCTCTCTGCCAGACACATATTGGAGGTAGAAAAGGAAGAAGAGGAGGAGGAAAAGAGGATCTTTGATATGGGTCAAAGTCAAGGAAACAATTGGGTCATAGTAGTTTAATCTATAAAAGATTAAAAGATTCTCTGCATTATTTCCTTTTTCCTGTTGATATTCCTTTAGATTTTTTTTCTTTTGAGATGTCCTGGCTTTGGGCCCTCTTCCTCTAGAGCAGTTGGCTTCATGAGGGATTGTCTGCCCTGGGCTGGCCTTTGGATGACTCTGCTTTAGAATTTAGAGAAAAACATTAAGTTTGGTTCCAAAGTAAGTTTGGGCCTGGAGTCAATTTGGGTTTGGGCTAGAAGATCCAGTTCACTATGGCACATGCATACACAAAATTTAGGAAATTCATGTGGGGATTTGAGATCAAAGTTCTCGAGTGATAAAAACTATCTGGTTGCTTATTTCCTCAAGACCTTATGAAAGGACTGAACAGCTGACCATAAATTTGGAAACTTGTACTATAGGAATCTCTCACTTTCCACTGGGAAAGATTAATGCTCTGTGATCATAATAGTTTGCTGAAAGTTGTCTTTATTGTTGCTTCCAAAAATATGTGGAAAGGATTATTTGAGAGAAAGGATCAAGAAAATGGATCCTCTTGAAGAAATACGAGGCAGAGAAGTCAAGCTGTCCTGGGTGATGGCATACCCGACAGTCAAGCTGGCTTTAAGAACACACCGGTGAGGCGGTGCAGACCAGTGAAGTGGCTACACCCTTCCCCAGGATGTCCAGAGGCCGACCATGGATGGGTACGATAAAACCCCGGACACCATGGAAGCCTCTGTGGTCTGTCAGGAGAATCTGAACTGGGCCTTTCAGATTTGCATGCCCCAGGTTCTGCCTGCGCAGACCCCCATGTCAGTGACTTCCTGGAGAGTCATTTCCTAGATGAGGAGGTGAAGCTCCTTAAGAAGATGGTGACTGCCTACTGACCTCTGCAGACTGGCCAGTCCCCAGGTTGGGCTGGGCGAGTGTCTCTTCAAAAGGCTCACATCCAAGCACAAGTAGGGACATGTGGAGCCCATGGGCTTTTGAGGGGCGCAAGTGATATCCCCTGGTGTCAAGGGCTTCTGCCCAAGCCTCTTTCTGTGGTCACTAAGCAGCTTTTTAACTACCCTGGAGGCCTCTCCCACACCATGGACCAAATGGAAACAATAAAGCTTTTTTTTGCAGAAAAAATAATATACAAGTGAGTTTATATAGTAGAAAATTACCTAAACCTATGTGAAGGTACTTAAGACATGGGCATCTCATACTCTCATGCATGGTTTTCTTTGGGAAGCTGATGGTCATGGCGTGAATCCTGGAAGCACAGAGAAGCTGATGACCATAGACTACAAAGGGATCGATTGAGAGAGGAAAACTGAGTTGCTCTGGTGCAGAAAGGCTGTGGGGAAGAGATGGGGCATCCCACTTTGTTCCTGTAATGATTCTGTCTCTTGCATCACCCATTCCTCTTTCTACACAGCAATCTCCCAATATCTTATAGTCAAGCAACAGTATATTTTTCATCTTAAAGACAAAAATAAAAAATCCTTTTCTAGTCACTGTATCACATCAGTATGTTCCATTTCTTCAGAGTACTTATTACCTGAAATATTCTTATGTATTTAGAAATGTATTATTTGCCTCCCTTATCCAGGAAATAAACTTATCCAGGGTGGGGATCTTGATTTTCTTATTCACTGTTCTTTGGTTAGGGTCCTAGAATACTACTTGGCACAGAACTGGTGTTCAATAAATATCTTTTGAATGAATGCAAGAAGCTGAACGATAGGAAGAGATAGGCTATAACAACCCAGGTAAAAATAGATTTCTTTCTAGGATAAATGGAGATTTCAAGGACAGAGGGCTGAATGGTTACCCTAGGAGTATTAGGAAAAGCAATTCCATCATTTAGCCAGCTACATGCTAAGGATGGCAAACATGGAATATATGTTACCACTTCCTTGTTCTGCTTTCAAGACAGACATCATTAGTCTTTTAATTATAGAAAATAGTTACTACATCTGATTGTTGACCCATAGCACACATGGAAGGATGTGATTTTGCATGGAAAGGGAAATTTGAAAGATGAAAACTTTATCATTATGGAAGGCCAACATCCTTTTAAAAATAGTATTTCCTGACTATCAACTCTAGGTGTGAATAAGGAAAAGAGTAGTTATATGACTTTACTTTTTTTCCTTCCTAAATGAACCTACCAATGCACACACTGATCAAGGGGACCAATTGGAGAACTCGGCATTTAGCCAAGGACAGACACTAAAGCCCAGCCAAGATAACCTGCTTGGCGACATCCAAAAGCACTGGATGGCGGTATGCCCCACTGGCTATGACTGGCAGCTGTGACTCAACTTGGAGAGCTGCTGGCTCTAGGGAAGTACCTGGATGGAACACTGAGAATGAGAGAAAACCACGCATGAGACTAAGAACTGGGCAACTCTTACTCAATTTCTGAATATTTTTATTTGGAGAAAGAGGCAAAAGGGGTGGGGATAGCAGCTGGGACGTTGCCTTTCATTAAAGTGTAGGTAGTACCAACTCTTGACTTGCAAAGCTGGGGCTTCCTGCAGTAAGCAAGAAGACGTACCAGGGACTTAAAAAGCCTGCGATGTCTTGCATGGGGGTGAATGTCAAGAAGCAGAGTCCTTCCCATGGGTCTGCCTCCTTCCCCACTTCTGTATTAAGCAACTGGCACATAATTTGCCTCCAGAACATGTGAACACTGCTCATGGCCAGTGGGGGGAACTATCCGGCTAAGAGACAGAGCTCTGCCAAGCATAAATGACCTGAAGGAACTTGGTGGAAATCTTGTCACATGGACGGAATTAGAGGGGATCATACTCAGTGAAATAAGCCAGAAAGAAAGAAAAATATCGAATGGTTTCACTTATAACAGGACTATAAGGAAACCAAATAGGAGAGAGACACTCAGTGGTTTGGGGTGGGAAGGGGGCGGGGGGAGGGGAGGATAAGGGCACAAAATGGAGTAGAAAAGGACACAAGGGACCACGGAGATGGATCACAGGTGAATTGGTGGTGGGTTACCCAAGGGGAATACAAAATGTAAAAGACATAAATAACAATAAAAATATATATTAAAAAAAAGATAGTTAACACAAACAAGCACTACTGTAGAGAACAGATTTAAATTTTCCATTTGCTTGGACTTCCTGCTCTTGTTCCTGCTCCTGACCTCACAGTACAGTGATGGGTCTCTCAGATGACCTGCCAAGAGAGGCTAGGCAATTAGGGCTTGGCTAGACTTTGGGTAAAGACAATCCTCTCCTTCCATTGGGTCTGTCTGTGGTGAATCATTTGAGTCAGGATCACGTGAGATTAAGAGAATAGATTTATATGTCTCCTCTGGGAAGGGCACTGGATACACAAAAGAGATAAAGGGTAAAATGTGGGTGAGGTCTCAGGAGGTACCTGTTTGCTCAGGGGAAACTGTATGTGAAATGAATCACTGTTTGTATAACATAATAGGAATAACAGCTTGCAGGTGTGTCTTCTTGGTTAGATCATTTCCCTACGTGGCCTCTTAATCTTATCAGCTGGGTCTTCTTATATCCTTCACATTTCTCTGTGCCCTTTAGTACTTCAGATGTCATTAATCTTCAAGAACCTTTCCCCTGTTCCCAAATCCTCTTCCCTCCATCACATCCTTTCCCACATGAAACTGCTTGGGCCATATTGCCTGCACTGACCACCTCCTTTTAGCATCCAGATTTCCAGACACCTTGCAAGGCAACTTAAAGATATCCCTGCCTTTAGTCTTCCCAACAAACCAATAACAAAACCTCAATGAGCCAGCTACTACTTACTTCATGTTAGGGAGATCAGAGACATTAACTTTCTCATGACCCAAACTAGTACGTGATAAGAGCTGGGATTCAAATTTAGTAATATCTCCTTTTAATTGCTATCCTAGAGTTTTCCAAAATGTATCACTTAGAAAACAAACATTCCAAGAAATTAAAAGAGGAACTCTATAAAAGAATTGAAAATTTTGTGCTTCTAAAAGAAACATTATATACTCAGTCTTAATTTTATGAAATAATATGCCTCTAAGAATGGTGGTGTATCTGGAAAACTGAGGGGACACCCCCATACTTGCATGCTCTAATGGGTCTGGCAATCTGTGCGCACAGAGACAAAGCATACTTGGTGTGAAAGAACTTTAATATGCTTAGTAGGCATAGAGAGAGAAGAAAGAATCCCAAACTTCCCAAGAAGTTTCCCAATAAAACACCCCAAATTACCCATCCCCTTGGGTAAATGCCCAGCCAGAGTTGGCCTATAGCTGGGCTACTGAGGCCTGAAAGCTTGCCATGAGTCTAAGGAACCTCCTGGTGGGGAACCACAGGGAGGGGGCAAAAGGGACCAGGCAAGTCTGGGATGAAATGAGCAAAATCAAAGTATACAAGTCAAAGTAAGGGCTGCCCTAACTCTCCACACGTTTGATAGTATCTACCCTGAGATCACATCAGGCTCTGCAGGGCAAGGGCTCATTCCCTCAACACTGTCTTCCACAATCCTGGCCACAAGCCCAGGCTGCCACCTGGGTTTTTGACCAACTGGTTACAGACTCTCATCCCACATGTCTCTCACCCATGTGTCTCTTCCAAGTGTCTCTATATATATCTCCACCACGTGTCTCCTTCCATGTCCCCCAAGTTCCAGGTTCAAGTCCAAAGCTGAGAAGCAAGCAGACCCTTCTCCATGTATCTCTTTCTCTATGTCCCAGACCTCACAGGCCTTCCATGTTATTTATCCTCATCTCCTGCTCAGTTTTGTCTATAGTTAAGTGGGCTGGGGAACATGGTACCTCCCTCTTTTATGCTGATGCCTCTGATACTGTGTCATATTTTGCTGAGATACAATGATTTACAGATGGTTCTTCAGATGACCAAAATGTCTTTCTCAGAAATGGCTGGACTTTATCCATAGTTCCTGGCTCACAGCTCTAAAATGCCTTGGGATTTTCCAAGTGTCATAAATGATAAAGGTGTCTCTTGTTATGGTAGTAATTTTGGGAAAACACCTTTATATGGAGGCTGATTGCTAGGGAGACCAACAAGAGTGGAGGATGGATCTTTTAGTCCTGCACCCTGACTTCCTGGAGAGGGAGGGGCAGGAGATTGAGACCTTCTAGGTTGGTGAACGTATGGAGATGTGGGGAGGATGGTTTGCCTGGAGAGGGCTCAGAAACAGTGCTTTTCCCTTGTACCTTGTCTAATGCATCTCTTCCATCTGGCTGTTGCTCAATAAAACCCTTTGTAATAAATGGATGATCTATGTGAGTAAATGGACTTCCTGAGTTTGGGGCACCATTCTCGCAAATCAGTTTGGAGTATGGAGGATGTCTTGTGACCCTCTGAAATATGGCCAGTTGGTCAGAAGCAATTTCAGTGGGCACCTGAAGTCTGAGGAAGGGATTATGGAAACTTCCAGTCTGCAGCCAGAAACCCAGATGGCAGCCTGGGCATGTGGCCAGCATCCGAAGTGGAAGGCACTGTTGAGGGTCTGAGTCCTTACCCTGTGGAATCTGATGCTTTCTCAGGGTACATACTGTTAGAATTGAGTTGAATTCTCAGACACCCTACAGTGGCCCCAAATTGCTTGTTGGTGTGGGGAAGCTGCTTCATTCAAGTTGGAATTGGCTTCAGTGCATCACCCATTCACTTGCACTACCGGTATTTCCCAGTGGGGGTGCTGTTGGCCTGCATTCAGAATTCCTACAATATTTAGTATCCCTGGTCCCTGCCAGTTAAACGCCAATGGAGTCCTCAGTCCATGTGCAACCTAGAGTGTCCCCCTATGTCCCCTGGATATACAGATATTACTGCTTCCAGTTGAAGATAAGTAATCTATGATTATAATTACCATGAGGTCAGGACAGAACCTGTGTCTTTCTTACTGCTGCTTCCTCAGCATCTGGTGCATAGTAGATCTTTAGTAGATACTAGGAAGTTACCCAATGCATGAACGTATGATAATAAATAGACAGGAATATTTAACCATCAGTTTTGGGTGTTATCTAATCCGATCTCACTGGTCATATCATCTACATAATTTCAACACATCTGTGATATTATTCGATGTTTATTGTATATTAGATACCTGAATCAAATATTGAAATTCTTGCAACCATTAAATCATATGATTAATTTAATCTAAGCCCCAAATTTTCTGTTTCATGAGCTCTTTGCTGCCCCATCAGTATACCCTACTGACAGCATTATTTCATTTTTAAATGTTTGCATTGGGACACACTAAACAATACTACCTGTTGACAGCTGCAACCAAAAAAATTATCCAGTCTCTCTCACCCTCTAATGCTTTTGGTTCACTTTCATGAACAGGTCCTCCCCCAACCCCACATTGTTCTCTTGTTTTTCTCTTTTATTCCAGTGATGCTTCCCTTACCTGCTTCCTCCGGTTGTCCCCTTTTCACTTTGACTTCTTCCTTCGGGAAAGTTTCCTCCTTTCAAATCTAAAGGTACAATCTGAACAGAAAAATAGGCATGGGCTAATGGTGGCCACTGTGCCCGTGTCTCTGGTTATTTTCAATACCAAGTAACGACCCAAACGCTCATTTCAGCCAGTCCCTAGCTGAAATGAGGCTTGGTTATTTCAGCTAAAGCCAAGCTGAAGGGAGACCTTGGTTATTTCTATGTCTATTCCCTCAGAGTCTGTTCTTTTCATTTTTCCATGCTCTCCCTGGTTTCAGTGTCTCTGGTAGATAGAGGAGTAGGCACTTACAGAGGAACGGGTGGAAAGGGTATGCAGTACTGGTCTAGAGGGGTCCGGGGGGAGCCAGAGGTCTTGCAAGAGCTGACCCACCAGAGGAATTATAGCAGGACATCAGGCTGCCAGGCAAACTAGAGTTACAGCCATGTTGAGTCAAGGTCCAGGCAATCCATGGTCCAAAGGGGATTCTGAAGATGAGGCACAGTGATGAAGAAGCTGGGAGGAAGGGACATGAAAACATAGGCATAAGGCCAGCCACAGAAGCAGCTGTAGGTAGTAATCCCTTGTCTAAAGAATTAGAGTAATTGCGAAGGCTTTCAGAAGGAGCTGGGACTGGATTTGGGGCTTAAAGCATAGAATTTAAAGAATTGAAAGGGAGGGTGGCGATTCACTTCCCTTGAGGTGAGAACACACATCATTCAGTGATTTGTGCCTACACTGGGTATTTCCATGTTTGGAATGACTGAAATCACCTGAGGTTTATGGACTAACCATCAGGCCAGGATGCTGGCTCATGAGGGTGGCTGGGGTAACACTTCTACAGGGAAGCCACCTTGTACCTGATTTATACTTTATGAGGTATATAATTGTTTCTACTTGTTCTGAACATATTGACTTGTTCCAAGCAAATTGCTGAATTCAGTTCAGCCAGGAAGATAACCCAAAGCACAAGACTGCTCTTTAAAAAGAGCTGGCACACAAGAGCAAACAAAAAATAAAGAAAAAAGAACGTGGAGATAGTGTTTACAAAGTTTAAGCAAATTATACTTTGACTGGTGAGAGAATGTCTCACCATTTAATACTTCCGTGGTGGAGTATTAAATGAGAGGGGAGTTTATTAGTCTGGGTCCACAAAAGCTCTTGCTCACGAGAAGTCTGAGATCAGAGGTCTCAAACTCAAAAGCTTACTGGGAAGATAACAAAAATAATGAACCAAAACAATTGCGATGTAATATGAAATGCTTTAGACTATGGCTAATTGGAGAGCTCACACCCCATTTAAAGAGGACAGCTGTGCAAGAATGAGAGTCCACTATGATTAGATTTTTCAATTTTTCAAGATAAGTCAGAAATTTCAACTTGTAAGAAGTTTCCAATTTAAGGAATGTCGTGCAGGGTGTTTCCTGCCATGGACCACCAGTTTCCAGTCAGCCTTAGTGGCCACTTACTTATGGAAGTCAGACATAGCTGGTCTCACTTGTTCTAGAAAGAAGAGTAGACACCTGTAGGAAAAAATCCAGTTTTCCTAGCTGATATGAAAGACCTTTGCCTACTTCTCCAGACTTACCTTTCTCTGTGCTTCCCCTCCACTTTAAACTTCACCCCCATTCAACCAACTGTAACTTGTCTAAAGTGCAAGGAGCCTTAATCTAAACCCTTAGGAAAATAGAGTTTCCTTGTAGGATTGAGTTGAGTGAGTCGGAAATTATAAAATATTTGACTTTTTTTTTGGTATTCATTTTATTAGGTGGTACACTTGAAAACTAGCTGTGTTTTTCTGATAGGCTCAACCAATAGAGTATATGGGAGTGATACTATCTGACCTCTGAGGCTGGGTCATAAAAGATGGTGTGGTGCCTGCCTTGCTTGTTGTGATGCCCCCCCTTCAGATGCCACATAGGCAGTGGGACTGCTCTGGAGCCACTGTGCTGTGAGGGGGCACACAGACTAGCTTACAGGGAGAGACACCACAGAGAAGTTAGGAGGTGACATAAAGAGAAAGAACTGACCCATCAGTAGTGCTCTAACAACCTACTGTCCTAGCTCTTCTTGACCTGACCATTACTACCTGAGAGACCCTGAACCAGAATCCCCCAGCTGAGCCCTTCTCAAATTCCTGCCTCATGAAAACTATAAGCTACAAGGTTTTGAGATAATTTGTTATGTAGAACAGATAATTTGTTATGTTCTACCTGAAGTAGAACCCAAAATTTGGACAGGGGCAGAAGTAGCTTAGTGTGCATGCCTAGGCTGGTGTCCGTGTACGTGACTGTTCACCTGCTGGCCAAATCCCTGTTATTCTCCCTGTGTAAATTCCAGAGGGAGCCAGGGTGACTGGCTAATTTAGTTAATATCATCTGTATTGAATACCTCATAGGTCACTCCAGTCAGCATGAACTTTTGGGTCAGGTGCTTACTCATGCAATCAGTAGTCACTATTGCTGAATAGCACATGGTCATATTTAACCACATTAGGGGCCTGTGGGCAAGGCCCTTTAAGTCTGAAGAGGAAGTCAGGGTGGGAGGTGAGCAGTGGACCTGCTGTTACCCCTGCCTTACTATACAATCTTGCCTTTCCATTCTGTGAGCTATACTTTAGAATCACCTCCTCTCCCAACACCTACTCATCTTTTGAGTCTCAATCCAGAATTACTTTCTTCATGAATCTTGATTATGGAACTTGATTTTGGAGCCCTCCTCTATCTGTTTACACTCCTACTCTGATACCGCCCCCCATATCCCAGGATTAGGTCTTTTGCTTTTACTGGTCAAGCAGAGTACTTGAGGGTTTTGAAGTGGGAGGAGAGGGTGGCCCCAATGCCTGCCCAGCTGTGCTTGATGAGCATGTAGGTGATGGAGAACTCATGCAGGGAGTGGTCTATCATTCCAGGCTTGATTTCCACCTGTTTGAGGGGCTTGCTGTTATAGCTGCCCCTCAAGCTGCCCGCCACCTAACAGGATGATCTTGTCCTGCATCTTCACCACCTTGAGCTTCTTCAAAGGCAGAGCCCCTTCTTCCTTGGTGGTGTGTATGTGTCAGTGTTTCAGCAGCAAGTGCTGTTTCTGTTTCAGGCTTCCGAATCCATCTCTCCCAAGAGGTTAACTGCTCCTGAAAGTCAGAACCTCAGGACTTACTCATCTCACTATCTCTCATGGCAGTCTCTGTTACTGGCTAACTGCAGAGGCAGGATAAATCACTGTTGGATGAATAGATGTGTTTAGTGAAAAGTGGAGAAAAGGAATCGTAACATCAGTTACCCTTGAGCTTGGAATGCTTTTGATGTCAGGGTTGAGCGGCCAGGTTCTGTTTCATTGCCTCCAGCAGCATGTTGATACTGGCTCATTTATTTGACATTGCGTTACCTGTGGTAGGAACAGGATGTGTCCTAAGTGTGGGATCTGGAACTTGAAGTGGATTTTGCATCATAGAAACAATGCTGCAAATCAGTGATTTTGGTATTAAAAATAAAACAAGCAAAACATTCAAGAAATCTTCTCTTCAAAAGAAATTGTTCACAATTGTTCCACAAACTCATTTCCACTACACCTCTCCCCTCGGCAGATCCAGGGAACTTCCAGGGGACCCCTAGAAGCTCAGATTTGAAACTATATCCTAGTTGGGCCCTAGTACAACCTAGGAAGCCCAGTGAACACCTGAGTTGCAGGCTTCAAGCTACTGTACACAGCCCAAAGCTTGCTGGAAGGAGGAGTGCCTCTAAAACCCCACCCTGCACAGGTGGTGGGAACCTGGCTAGAAGAAGCAAAAGGGGCCTACATGAGGAGAATAATGAAATGGATTTTCAGTCATTCAGTGCTCCCTTTTTTGCTTAATTGTCACAACAGCTCTATGAAGTTATTGCTGTTTTAAATTTCCATCCCACAGAGGATGAAACTACCTCAGAGATTAAGGGATACGCTCAGGGTTCTGCAGGCTGTAAGTGACAAAGTCAGGATTCAAAACTCAAAACCACTCCTTCCCAGGACTCTGTGAGGCTGAGATGATTCTGTGTGCCTTGGGGGGGCACGGACTGCCACTTGTGATCTTCCCATCACAAACCTGGGTGGATGGGGAAGGGGCGTGAGGGTGAGGCAGGTGGCCCCTGATGTCCGCTGTAGTTAGTGTGTCTCCTTGGGTGGCCAGTGGGAACACCCAAGACATGATAATGCTTTAAATGCAAGTTCTTAACAGCCCACATCATCTACTTCACCAGGATGGGGCAAAATCTTTAAAATACTATGAGAAACCCTACTTAGGAAGTCAGCTTTGAAATGGTTTAAAGTTAACATGGAACTGA
The DNA here is from genome assembly GCA_004024925.1 of Scalopus aquaticus. Taxonomy (NCBI): domain Eukaryota; kingdom Metazoa; phylum Chordata; class Mammalia; order Eulipotyphla; family Talpidae; genus Scalopus; species Scalopus aquaticus. The sequence continues at coordinate 26,410 of PVIJ01013520.1, forward strand.
TTTCTAAGCTTTGTAGGGACAGGGAAAGAGAAATGTGTTGGGGTCCACAGAGTTGCCACCCAGAAAAAGGAACTTCAGGTGCCAGCTCAGTTTGGGGGCGAGGAGGCAGAGATATACTTACCTAAAAAAATCTATTTTCTGTTTAAATGAATAGTATGTGATAATGATAATGCAATTTTTGTATATTTGTATTTCTTTTTAGTATTTTAGTACTTCTTTTACTTAAAAAATTATTCTTGGTGTGAAATGTTGAAACACAGTTTCCTTTACCCTAATTTTAATACTGGACAAACCACAGGGAATCAAAACTGATACCAGGAAAAAACAAGAAGCACCAGAACGCCAAACTTTTAGGTGAAAAGGCCCATGTTGCCTGCTTTAAGGGCTTCTGCCACTCATGAACATAAAAAACAAAATAGTTAAACTCTAGTGTGCCCAAAGATGTTTAATCAGTGAAAGGTTTAAAAGGAATAAAGGTTTTAAAAGGGTGGAATAGGGAGAGAAGATTTCAAAATACAGACTTGCAATCAAACTCTAAAATTAACCATCCCCTGGTGGGTACTCATTCAGCCAAACAGGCTGGGCCCAGGGCAGAGCAACCAAGGCCAGAGTGTAGAGTTGCCAGGAGAACAAATCCAAGGAAGCATAAGCAAGAGTTTGTGCAGGGCCTAAGGTCTGGGAGAGAAGGAGAAGTTCAAAATGTACCGCCAAGCTGCATCCGTGGTGTCTCAAGGTGGGCAGTACCACCTGCCAAAGTGCTAAAACCAGAAAAGAGAGGGACCTGGGTGTTCAGTGTTTTAAATTCAATATGGTTGCTCTGCTCTGGCCCTAGGACCCAGTGCCCTCCCCCATTCAAGAAGTCAGGTTCATGGCAGTCTGGGAGTTGTAATGCTTGGTACAAAAATGGGGCTGGAGTCTGGAAAACTCCATCTTCCCTAACACTGTCCTGCACTGGTTCAGTTTGCTCCTCATTGCTCCTCCAACAATTTCATGCACAGTATGATTATCACTCTACACAGTATTTTGAGTATGGCTCTTTCTTTCCCTCCCTGTCCCTTGACGTATTTTTAGGTCTAGAAGTAAAAAAAAAAAAAAGTCCAGTTAGGGCCTGGACACTGGCAGCCCTGGAGTGACTCACTGGGACCTCAGCCAAGGCCTTAATATGTTCTAGGGGGATTCCAGTCCATCTATGAGAGACAGTCTCCCTTCCTCCCAGTGATGCCCAAAGGATGCCCAGTCCTGACCAGCATGGCCTGGCCTGAGAAGGCTAAGATAGTGGGAGCTGTCACTTTCAGTCTCCCTGCTCCCTTTCCTATTTGCAAAAAGTTTTATCCCATCCCTTCCACTCCAAGCTGCCCTGGGGCTACCACTCCCACCCACCCTGGCCTAGTTTCAATTCTCCCCACCCCAACCCCTACCCCCAAGTATATCTTCCTCTGCAGTCAGTCCTGCTCTTTTTTTTTTTTTTTGGTTTGTTTGAGTCTTATTGATTTGCCATTAGTTGATGTAACTATAGTTTTGGGACTACAACCTCACACCTCTGTATGTGGCCGTCTTCACTCACTCTCTACCAGAGCTCCAATGCCCAGCCCTGTCACCTTCCTTCCCTAACTCCCTTTCCCCCTCATTCCCTCTAATAACCAATGTATTATTCACACAGTGTAAGAATTATTATTGTTTGCTCTCTTTGGTTATTTATATTCTGCAAATGAGACCGTGTAATAACTGTCTTTCACTTTCTGATTTATTTCACTTAGCATAGTCACCTCAAGATCCATTCATTTTATCCCCAAAGGTATTATTTCATCATTTTAAATAGCTGAGTAGTATTCCATTGAGTGTATATTCCAAAATTTCTTTATCCAATTGTCTTTTGTTGGCCATTTGGTTTGTTTCCATGAGCTGGCTATTGTGAATGATGCTGATATGAATGTAGGAGTGCATTAGTGTTTTCACATTCTTCAGGTAAATGCCTAGCTGTGCTATTGCTGACTCATGAGGTGCTCCCTTTTTGAGGATCCTCCATACTGTTTTCCACAGAGGCTGCACCAATTTATATTCCCACCAACAGTGAATAAGTGTTCCTGTTTTCTCCACACCCCCACCAACATTTTTGTCCCTGCTCTTTGCCTTCCTCCCCACCAATCTCTCAAGTGGTGGAATGAGGAGGTAACAATAATTCAATAATAGCAATCTAGTCTGCATGATCAGGGGCAAGGTAGGGATTGGGATGAGATTGGTTTTGGGGGTAAGAGGTGAGATAGTGATTCAGATGCCAGTGCTGGAATTTTTTGCTATATGTGTTGGGTCAAATCACTTAACCTTTCTTAGTTATACTTTCTTCATCTATGAAATGGGAAAATGATAAAAATCTGCCTTGGAGGATGTTGGGTTAGAGATAAAATGTGCAAAATGCCTTGTGCAATGTGGCCTATATATAGTAAATATTTACTGATTGTGTGACCGTGTCCTCAGTCCACCAGGAACTCCCAGCAGTGGAAGGTTTTCCCGTGGGTTGTTAAGTGTTCTCGATGTCAGAGCCTCCAGCCTCTTTGCAAGTGGGAAGCGCCTGGAGGATTATATTTGTCAGTGGCCCACGTTTGTAAGTGACTACCCTTAACATATAGGAGACAGTGTTGGGGACACCTTCCAAGATCTGTCCTGGTGAAGGATAGTCAAGTCGTTAAACATTCTGCAGGAGGGCTCGTGATGTGAGGTTAAGCATGCTAAGTTGAAAGTTGAAATTTTTGGGTTTAACTCTTGACTTTTCTACTTACTAGCAGTGAGCATCAGTTTCCTTATATGTTAAAAGCAGATGCTGCTGCTGCTGGTGATGGGTGGTGGTGGTGGTGATGATGATGATACCCAGATGAAAGTCAGAGGTGGGAACTCGCAATCTGTATTTTCACAAGACTACCAGAGGATTCTGAGGCATGCTCAAATTTGAGAACTGCTGTTAGAATTGAACTTCTAGAATCACTTATTTAAGAAACTCATCCTCTCTAAGCTCTCAGAAATCCTGAGTTATATAAAACCAATGCTATCAAAAAAGAATAAATGCAAGGGAATTTTTTCTTTTATTCTTTTATTTATTTATTTATTTTGGTATGTCTCTCTTTTTATAGAGGATTTTCCCCCTATTTGCTACACTGAGATACCATACATGTGGCGGTATAATTTTAAAAGTCTCTGGATCTTTAAAAATCTTTAAAAGAACTTTGGTTCATGGATTAATTTCCCTTTAAATTCTAAAGTGGAAAATATTTCCCAACAGTTGGCACCTGACTGGTATAGTTTGTGTTAGATAGAACTACTCTGTTACTATAGAGTACTCACTCATTTTTTTGCCACTCATTCAAAGCAATCACCATTCAGCTCTTTGAAGTTTTATCATCTCTCACTTTATAGCGACCCTTTATGTGTTAGGAAAGAACAGATTTGCTTTCACCTTTGGATTGTGTTATGAGATAATTATTTTCAATGACATTTGGAAATGAAGAATTTGGGTGAGGTGAGGAGAAATTTTCTCTAGAACTTTATTTTTTTATTTATGCATACAAGAACTGGGGTGTAGGCCAGAGGTGGTGAGAGGATTCACTAGAGACAGAGTGGGGAGCAGAACAGGCAGATCAACTGAGGTACACTGCTGAGGGGAGCAGCGGGCAAGGCAGGTGAGGTCTGTTGTGCCATGTGGGAAGCTCCCTGGCCGGGGATTGAACTTGTGCTTCAGTGGCTGCGGATAGCTTCATAGGCTGATACTTAACCCATTGCGCCACCAGCGAGGCCCTTCTGTAGCATTTTAAAAATGTCTGAAGACCCCATGACTCTCCTGCACTAGCACCAAGACAAGGCAAGAGGTTTCCGGCTTTTGATACTTGAGTTCTAAGCTTTGGTTACAAAGGAATTGCATCTTAAAGGCTGGTTAGGACAGAGGAATGGCTCCAGTGGTGCTCTTTGAGTCATTTCAGGGCAACAACAGAGGGCCTGGAGGAAGAGAACTAAATAAAAGCCATTTGGATGGCCATAAAAGAAGAATGCAGCTTACTCAAAATACCACTGGCTTCAGTCCCAGACTAGATTCTAAACTAGATTGTTTTTAATAATAATAACAGTAAAGTTTGGGAGATTGGAAAATTAGCAATCATTAGCATTCAGTTTGAGATTTTGATTTTTTTAGTTTTATTATTAATATTTTTAAATTGATTTTTTTATAGCAGTGATGTTGGCTTATAACACTGCATGTTTTAGGGTTATAGGATTATAAGTCTAAAAATGTACGTTATCATACCATACCCAAAGCTCCAATAATCTTCCTCCACAGTCCATTGTTTCCTCCCTTTGCCCTTTGCTCCCTTGGCCCCCCCCCTCCCCTAGCCTCAGTTCTGCAGTCAGATTCCAAGGGTTTACTTGGTTTGGCTTTATCTGTTCCTTTGCTTTGCTCCTTTGTATTCCACATATGAGTGAAATAATTCAGTATTTGTCATTCTCCTTCTCATTTATCTTGTCTAGCATCATCCCCTACAGTTCCATCTATATTGCTACAGACGGTGAGATTCATCTTTCTTTTACAACTGAGTAGTATTCCATCATGTATACATATCCCACGTCTTCCTAATCTGTCCTTGGGCACTTTAGTTGTTTCTATAACTTGGCTGTTGTTAATAGTGTTGCAATGAATATAGGAGCACTTATTTTTCTTTAAATTAGTGTCATAGTATTCTTCGGGTAGATACCTAGGAGTGCAATTTGAGTCTGAGATTTTTAAAAAACAAAATATATCAACCTGACCTTTTATTTTCCTTAATATTGTTTCCAGACTCATCTATTAATGAAATATCTTAGACATACGGTCTGGAGGACAATAGAGACTCAATCTCATTTGTTGACTGAACAAAGGAAGGCTTTTGATAAGGTCTTTTGTGCAAGCGTGCAAGCTGGGATGCAAAGATGCAAGGGAATTGGCATGGATAGAGCAGCCCAGAAAATGCAGTTCATTCCAGCCTGGAGGTGTCCTGATGCCAAGACATGCCCCTCACAGCCCTCTAAAAGTCTTGACAAGAATGGAACATGCAGAACAGAGCATAAGAGCAGGGCAACATCTATGCTGATGAATATGTTATAAACAAAATTCACAAACTCAGAGATCTAATTGGCTTTATTAAATGATTTATGAATCAGGCTGTATCTCATTTAGATACTGCAAGGGATCATGCAAAAATGAAGTGTATTTATACTCAGAAAGAGGGTGAGACAAGGTATTTGGCAAGAGAAAAGACTAATTTTCTCAGGGGAACATAGAAGGGTCTAATATGCAGATTATTTCACTGGTACTGCGAGATTAACTCCAGATTGATTGGTTAGGGAGTATTCTTTTGGGGGAGGTTGCAATTGCACTGTATTAACTTTGGGTGGGGGCCCAGGAGGAAGGACTCCATTTTGGGATGGTGTTTTCTATTATTAACAGAAGGAATCCAGATCAACAGACCTTACATAGCAATTTTTATAACCTCCTTTTCCTTCCCTGAATGTATGAAATACCTGCTTATTATAGGCAGTTTGAGAGATATAGGAAACACCAAGAAAGAAAATAAAAAGAATTTATGATCTCCCTTCACTCAAATAAATATAACCACTCTAACAAGTTAGTGTTTAAAGTTTAAAACATGGAAGTATTTCTTTAATATGCACGTTTTTATCTGGAAGAGTTAATTTTATATCATCTTTTCCAGTAAGTTAACACTTTAAAGGTCTAATTTGTAATTATTATGTAACAAGCATCGTTGGGTGTACATTTGCTGACCTGAAACAAATAATAGAAGCAAATATTAATATGATATTTTACTAAGGCCCAGATATTGTTCCAAATACTTTCAATTTATGAGAATTTTAATCCTCAGAACAACTTTATAAGGTATTATTATTCTTACTTTACAGATGTAGAAACTGAAGCATAAAGAGTTCAGATAACTTATTGGAAAGCACCCAGTTACTATGTGGTGGGAGCAGGAATTTCTCTCTCTTCTAAAATCAGTTTTAGTAGTTTACATTAAATTGGATTGGAATAATTGAATAAATGTCAGGAAAAAATTTGGTTGACTTTCATATCATACTTTGCCTTAGTGTAAATACCAGAAGAATCAAAGACTTAAATATACAAGGTGAAATCTTAAATATGCAACAACAGTGAGTCTCAATGCTGGCTGAGCTTTAGAATTAGCTGGGGAATTTATGAAGAATTAGTAATGTTTGGGTCCCACCCCAAGCTATTTAAATCAGAATCTCTGGAGGTAAAGTGTAGGCAATGGTATTTTTAACCCACTCCCCAGATGAGTGGATTGTAGCCAGGACTGAGAAACATTAACCAAAAGAATAAATGCATAGATTTTAAAATATTCAGGAAAAAGGAAAGCTCTTCTATGTATTATTTAAGATTCAGAAATTGAAAAAAAATTGATAAATTCAGTAATGGGAGTTGTTGCTTAATGCATATGGAGTTTTGTTTGTGATATTCTGGGGGCAGATGGTAGTAAAGTTTGTGCAACAAAGTGAGGACACCAATGCCATTGACCTGCACACTTAGAAATGGTTAAACTGGTAGATTTTATGTCATATATTTTATCAAAATAAAAAATTGCACTACAAAAATATCATAGCGATAATGAAAATATAGCAAGATTGGAAGAAATAAGGTAACCTGTCATAAATAGGGACATACAGAGTTTCCACAAATCAATAAGAAAAAGAGCAACCAATGTAAAAATGGGTAAAACATATGAACAGACATTTTACAGAGAAGAAGATGTAAGTGGTTCTTAAACACATGAGGAAAGACCCTTGTCACTAATTGCAAGAGAAAATAAAATTAAGACGACACAAAAATTAAAAATAAAAATAATTTTTTAAATAGAAGATTTTTTAAAATAAGAAACACTAAAATGTCTTTTTCACTTAGACTGAGAAAAAGGTCAGCTAACTCCATTGTTGGCAAGGGCCTCAAAACAACTCAATCTTACTCCTTGCTGGTAGGAATATAAATTTGTAAATTTCCTAAGGTGGGCCCTTTTGGCACTATCAGTTGCAAGTACATGTAGTTTAATAGCATAGATCTACATCTAGGAATTTATTCTGTAGAGAGTTCATAAAATGGTACATGTACAAGATTATCCAGTTTAACATCTTTTGAGATAGCAAGTGATAGCTGATAGTTGCAAGCACCTATAATTAGAAGACTTGCTAATTTTGACGAATCCATTGTCTGTACTTTGGAGTACTATGTGGGATGGTAAAAAGAATAAGGCAGATTTATATTGGCTACTATGGAGTGATTGTCACTATCTAAAAGCAGCAAGTATAAAAAGAAAGATAGAATAGGTAGGAAAATGGTAAGAAAAGTGGCCTCTGGGAAGAGAACTGGAATATAAAGAAGAGACATTTTTCATTATGTGCTTTTTTAATGTTGATTTTTTTTAAAACCCAGTCAATGTTTAACCTCTCCCAAGAATTCTTTTTTCTTTAAATAAAACTTCAGTGGGAAGGCAAAGAACAATATAAAATGGCAAGTGGAAGGGACAGAGGGTTAAGGGTTTGTTGTTTTCATTTGTTTTTAAGCAGCCAGGGGAAGACTTGAGTAGCTCATATGATGCAGAGATAAAATCAGTAGAAAGGAAAAGACTGATTGGTAGTTATCTGGAGAGTACAATCAAGATCATGAGAGAGGCCGTGGCTTGGGGTGGAGCAGACAAACACACCTCCTTCCCTGAGACAGATAAGGGGAGGCTTGGTCCCTAGAAAGGTAAAACTGGGGGTATTGGAGTGGACTTGAGTTAGCTCCAGCCGCCTGTCCTCTGTTTTCTTTGGAACATATTAGATATCTGTTCTAGTGAGAGAGGTGGTGGTGGTCCAGAGTTGAGGACAGTGGCTAGAATTTAAAGTGGCCACTATGTGAAAGCAAGCAAGCACAGAGGATCAGAAGGTGATAGCGAGCAGCTCTCAGAGGCCATGAACCTTCAGGGATAATACCATCGACGGTTTTCTCTGGGACACTGAGCAGGGGGCCAGCAGAAAGTGAGAGAGGGGTGGTGGATTGGGGGTGGATGATGTCTGAGGCCAACTGGGGAGAGGGTGAGCAGTCAAATTTTATGGTCACCTGTTTGTCTTCCTAGTAGACTGGGGTCCCTTTCACCCCAGCCAGAGAGCCCCAGATCATCCCAGGTCTACTTCCCAAAGTCCCCAGCACCTAAAAGGGTTCTGGATCATGGGACACATGCAGGAAATCTCTCTCTAGTACTCACTGACCCTGTAAAAGCAAAACCAAACAAACAAAACCTGTCTTAACACTATTCAAACTGTAAGGAGTCTTTATCCCAACAGGCATTGTCCAGCTTACATACTTAACTTGTTTACCAGACTTGTTTGCTGTGGTCAAACATGGAAGCCACTCTCAAAGAAAGGATATGGAAGATGATAATGGCAAATAATTTGCAGGACTCCAAGTATCCCCTCTCCTTTCCTAAAAATATTTTCATCACTGGTGTTTGAAATTCCAGTCTTACTGATTCATTGCTATATACCTCGCTCCCAAGTGTGTGTTTTTCTGGGAGGGGCTGTAGAAGGAGGGTTCAGCAGAGGGAGGGGAGCACACCCTGGGAGGGGCAACACTCTGTTTACTGACTCCTTAGTATTGGTAGATGGACTGTCATAGGGACCAAGAGACACCTGGGGTGCACAAGGAGTGCAGAGGAAAGGCTGTAGAGGCGATTTGGAGGAAAATGTGTCATCCACATTCAGGGGAGGGCTTCCCCTTTTTCCCCTCCTGATGAGTTTTCTCTCACCTCCATGAGCAGAACATACTATAGCCTTGGAGAGACTCTCATTCTTTCAGCCAGTCTCCAACAGTATTTAAGCACCTGTGACATGCCAACCCTGTGGCAGGAGGAGGAATGTAGAGGTGCCCACATTCGGAACCCAGAGAAGGCTTGCAGACACGTGCCTTTAGCTTCAGCTGGCTCAAAGTCTCACAAATGCCTTTGTATATTATTATCTGAATACCAGGGTTAAAACTCCCTCCTGAACTGTGAGCGAGTAAGAGACAGCTGTGCCCTTCAGGGACCTGGTAAAGTGCACATGCCAGGCAGCACGTAGCTGCTAGGGCAGGGATAGACGTGTTGCTATGGAAACTGCCGAGACAGCCTTTCCACTCACAACCTCTAGGTTCCTTTGTTGTGCCATTCATTTCAAGAGGACACATGCAGAGCCGTCTCTCCTTTTTTTTTTTTTTTTTTATCTTGGAGAGTTGTTGGCAAATGGAGAGGGGAGAGGCTGAAGGGAGCCCGGGGCAGGAAAGTAGCAGGTGGGTGGCAGAGCTCCTAGCAGATCAGTGGGCAGTGGCTCTTGCCACAGCTCACAGATCACAGCTCTGTCACCACGGTTGTAGAAGACTCCAGAGCTGGTCATCTTAAACCATCTAATGCCCACCCTATTCCCTGCCCCCACGAGCTGAATGGCCATTAGGAGCAAGACAAGCAGAGCAGGATTTCTATAATTAAGCCTTGCTCAGTTTCCCCAGAAATCAGGGGCAAGGGACTGAGAACTGCAAGGCAGTACAGTATAGGTGAGAGAGCACTGGAACTGGAGTCAGCACACTTGGATTCTGGTCCTAATCCCTGCACATGTGACCTTAGGCAAGTCATTTTACTCTTGCTCAGTTGGCTCATAGGGAAAATGAGAGGACTGAAACAGAGAATTTCTTTTTTTTAATTAATGAAGTGCATGCTTATTTTACATCTTTAATATTTTGACAATGTAGGATTTCTTCCCTCTAGAGCAATGATTTCAAGGTGCTGCATCAGAACCATCTGAGAATCTTTATTTTAAAATGCAGATATCTAGGACCAACTCCAAGCATTCCTATAAAACAGGGGGTGGGAATCTGCATTAAGGTGAATGTAAATTCATTTCACTTGAAGAATGTGTTGTCTACTTGAGACACCCGAGAGCAGTCACACCAGGCCCGTGAATCATTGAATTAGAGATAAATGTCAAGTACACTCAGATAATTGCAGAGAATGTACTCAGAGTATGTTATCTGATTAGTCCCAGGCCTTTATGCTGGTGATGCCACCTACCTTATTATGTAGTGTCTTTTAGTTAAAAAAAAAATCATCATTGAAGCTCTTTGGGCATTACTTCATGTGTACACTTTTGCATCAGGAATGGAGGGATACTTACTCAGCCTCTCTCAGGAACTGTCAGTCACCTTCCTACCCCATTCAATCCATTCAATCTTGAATGGATTGAAGAAAAGAAAGTGGCCTCGCAGGAAGAACATTACAGTCGATGATGAGAAATTTAGGCTGTAGGACAGTCAGTGTTAAGAAGGTCTACAGAGCTCAGAAGAATATCCTGGCTGGCAGGTAAACTAGACAGGTAGGTATGTATTCCATGAATCCAGCAGTGATCACAGTTTCAGTGATTCAGTTTCAGGTTCTGGAGCATCTTGACCAGAGGAATGAGGAGACTGAGTAGGTTATCCAGTAGGCTTAGGGTATTTTATGGGTATGGGAGGTCAGTGAGAGATTCCTTAAAGGAATGATATTTGAGCTGAGATCTAGAGGATGTGTATGAATAGACAAGAGGAGGAGATTGTTTCAAGAAAAGGAAGCCTGTAGAGAAGAGGCTATCAGTGCCTGCTGCTTGAACAGAATTAATTAGCTTCCCCTATGAGAATGAATGAAAGTTCAGGCACCTTACATATCTGGGGAGATTGGCCAGACCCTGGAAGACATCAGGAAGCCTGAAAAGGGAACAGAATGAGGGAGGGTAGTACCTTTCTAACAAGAGAGAGTATTTGTGATCATTGTGCAGTTCATTTGAGAGTCTTGAGGTGGCCTAGCTTAGGAATAATAGCTCGTTGGTAAGAAAGGAAACAGGAGGTAGTTGAATATAGTTATATATTTTATTTACAGATGTCATTCAATTGTCTTCTGGTCTCTATTATTTCTGTTGAAAATTAGTTGACATTCTTGTATGTAATACAAATATATAATGTAATATTTTTATCCCACCACCCTTTATAGTTTTCAAGATTTTCTTTCTTTCCTTATTTCAGCTTTGAAGATTTTCTCTCTTTAGCTTTCAGAAATTTAACTGATAATATAGTTTTCTTTGTTTTTATATGCTTTAAGTTTTGCTCAACTCCTTGGGTATGCAAGTTGATGATTTTAATAAAATTTGGAAAAATTTTCATTCAAATTTCTTTGAACATTTTTTCTCTGCTTAATTATAGCTCTTATTTCTTTCTGGGATTCCAATGGCCTGTGTGTTATACATATTTTTATTATCTCACAAGTCACTGAGGCTCTGTTCACTTATTTCAATGTTTTCCTCTTTGTATTTCAGTATGGACAATTTTTATTGACCTATTAAATTTGCTAATCCTTTCTTCTACATTATCTCATCTACTCTTAATCTTATCCAATGAATTTTTAAAAATTTCAGATATCAGAGTTTTCAGTTTTATACTCCTTTTGGTTATTTAGAATTTTCATTTCTTTCTTGAAATTTCCAACTCTTTCATCTATCGTATCTATGCATAGATACTTTAATATATGTATCATAGTTATTTAAAAATCCTTTCTGTTAATTTCAACACATGGGTTGCCAATAGAGCTGTTTTAATTGACTATTTTCTCTTGATTATGGGTGTATTTTCTGGATTTTTCTTAAGTGTAACAATTTTTTTATTGTGTATGTTACATTGTAGGGACTTTGGGTTTAGTTATCTTACTTCAGAGAGGGTTGAGTTTTGTTCTAGATTTTAGTTAAATTACTGGTGAATCACTTTGTTTCCATGGAGGCTTTGTTTAGGCTCTGCTATAGCAAGATATTTTTCTCTTAGTCCTGAGGTATAGTTATTACTCCTAAAACATGGCTCTTTGGCATTTCACTGGAAAACTAAGACCCTCTAAATTGTTGAGACTTGAACTTTATACTCATTCAGTCTCAGTATCAGCTAACTCTTGAAATATTTCCATAGAATTTCAGCCTTTGTTGCAGGGCTTCTTGGATTCTTTCCCTGAGCACATCCATTTTAAAGTCATCCACAAATTCAAAGACAGATTCTGGGGTTCCTCCTTTCCAGGATTTCTCCTTTAATGTCTAGCTATTTTGTTAGCTAAAAATTCTGACTCTTTAACCCAGTAAGGCTGATGCTTTCTGCTTGACTCTATTTCCATATACCACATCACACTATCTTAAAGGGAAAAATCTAACCCAGTGTGTTTTCCTTTTCTTAAATGTAAAATCTCTCTAATTTATGCCTGTGCTTCACTGTTCTCCAGTGCCTTCGAATAAAAGTTTCTTAAAAGTGTTTTTGCCTAGAATTTTAAATTATTAATAGGTGTAGAGGCAAGAAGACACCAGGAGCAGGTTCTCTATGGAGCTGTGCAGATGGGTCTAAAGGAAAGGATTAGTTCTGGAGCCCTCGGTGGCTTTCCAGACTTTTAATGGTCTCTTGTAGAGAGGCAACAAGGTAAAGGGCAGGCAATGTGTCCGGGGGGCCTCCTGGCCCCTTGGCGAAACTTCACTTCCTCTGGGCTCTCTGGCGTTGTCTCGTGGCCTCTGCTGCATCCTGAATGGACTGCTGCTTCTCCTCTGTTCTCTCCTGCCTCTGCTTCTGCCACTTCTATTGCTGCTTCTGTTGCTCTACTTCTGCCACTTCTAAGCCCAGCCTCTGGCTCAGCTGTGCCCACTCACACAGGCCCACACCCTACTCCAGGTGCCTGCCATCATGCATGCGTGTAGGCCCACAGGGGTCTATCATTGGTGGGAGGGTGGAAAAACCTGATGACTCATTTATCTTACAATAGGATTAACACTATATCCTAATATATCAGGCTAGTGATGATAGATGGAAGATGAGTTCATTTTTCTGCATCTGACTTAAAAGGCTATGAATTCAAAGTAATAAGTGATAAAAATGTCTCAAATGCTTTGGATCCAAGGAAGTTAAGATCCAAATCTTGTATTTTTGTAAAGCCTGGATTAAGCACTCAGAACTATAGTGATGGAGACTGAGACCTTTATGCAGGTATGCATGGAAGTCTCATTTTACAGGATGGCAGTGGAAACAGGCATCAAGTGGGGAGGTTCAGCAAGGCAAATGGATAGACTTAGGCTTGATTGAATGAGGACAACAGAGAAGAGACAGGTGACCCCTCATGATGATCCTGGACGATAAAAGAATGGCAGTTTTTAAGACAGGCAAGGGAATTGGGAAAAGTTGTTGCAGGTGGAGCTGATGACATTCCCTGTGAATAGTTCACCTGGAGAAGACAGCCAGTTAAGGTAGAGGTGGTGGTCTCTTTGAGAGAGAGGGTGTGAAGAGAGGCAAGTGGAAACCTAGGGACTTATCCTTGGCAAATACAGGTATTTAGAGGGTGGGAGGAAAAAGTGGAAATTTCAACAGATCCAAAAGAGGGATTGGAGAAATGCAAAGGGATCTCAAGGAAAATCTGTTAATAAGGAAAGTTCAAGAACAAAGAGGCCTGGACAGTGGTGAAGTTTCAGGAGCCCAAGTTATGGGCACATCAGGGAAAGACAAGCATGCGAGTGAATGGTGCTTACTTGGTGAAGGTAGTTCATGGAGAATGGTGAGAACGAAAGTGATCAAAGGAGGTTAAATAGGAAGTGAACTTAATTACTTAAAAAAGTTCTCTGCCTTTAATGCAACATGACTCTTCACCCTACTCTTTCTTCTCTTCCTAAAGAGTCCTAAAGACTTCCTACTCCTTAGGTCAGGCTCTAAATTGCCTCTGATCTTCCCAGAGACAGGTGGGTGGTTGTAGTTGTTACCAAGTGGCTATAACTGGGCAGCTTCAGCCTCCTGAGGATTAACCACCTGGGCTGAGGAGAGAGGGGTGAACATATCAGGTGAACAGCCTGGCCTTCCACTGTTTGGAAGATAAATAACATCTCATCCCAAAATTTTAATTTGAGCTTTCCAAACATTAGCTTAGATGATGGATAACACCTAATTGTACCCCTTTCTTCCTCATAGCATTTTGAATAGATTCTCCCAGGATCCAGATTGACTGGAGATATGGCAGAAGGGAGACTTGTTCATTAACAGTGGAGCATTCCCTCTTACTCTCTGCATCAGATTTTGGAGCTGCATGTGAACACAGTAGACTCTGGACGCTGATTAGGGTGCCCCTCCCAAACTGACAGGCTAAGACATGGACTAATTGAGTGTGGAGAGGAGAAGGGTAGATATTTTCAGATGAGAAGCTGAAGTCCTGAGAAGAAAGACACTTTCTTGTGCTTACATGGTTTAGAAAGTGAGGAGTCAGGATTCCTGTCTAGGGCTGCCTGCTTCCTTATCAGTGCCTGTCAACAGTAGGGACAAGTGAATGCAAAGCTAAGGACGGTAGTGGGATATTTGAGATAAAACTTCTGATTTCTGTAGACCTTCTTGATGCATAGGTAACTAATAATAATGGTAATAAGGTTTTAAAAAGTCTTTTAATAGATGTGTTTAGGAAATACTTAAGATTCCAGACCTTTTTCAGATAAAAGTAGGATCATCCAAGTTAACGCTTTGTGTGCCGGTGCCCTTTAAATTTACCAGCCCTTGGGGCCGGCCATTTTCTGTGCTACCGCATGAATGGTATAAGCATTCAATAAAATACACACAACTCCTGAACTACTGGATATTAAAAAAACTAATATCTCTCATAAAACACCTTACACTTTCACCAAAACAATGTGTAAAGCTTCTAGACTGAGTACGATCAAAGAAATAGCTCCTAATAGTTCCAAATAAATCCACCATGGCGTGAAAAACCAGAGACTAAATGAACACGTATTAATACGTGAGCGGCCACCTGATACTGGTGACAAAAAACGTACTAATACGTGAGCGGACCACAAAGTGTTAATTTCAGTGCAGTGCCCAACTTTCTAGGACCACTAGGGGTCCTATCCCAATCCCTCTCCTCCTTCCAAGTCAAGTACAAGGCTAATCACAGAAATTAGGGTGGATCTGAGCTGGTCCTGGGCAGCAAGGGCTTGAAGGGCTTCAGTGGTGGGCTGTGGAGGGCTGACTCAGGCATGCTGGGGTGTAGTAGCTTGAAACTGGGAATCAGGCAGTTTTACTTGTTCTTTATAAAGACAAACACTGTGTCTAGCACATAGTATGCATGTAATAAATGGTAGTTATTATAATTTTTCTATTATTTTTTCAAGCATTCTATGTACTATAAATGCTAGACAATACAAATGCTAGTGAATATCAGAATGCAAATTAGTCTAGGATACCAGGGACCATTTCCATGGTGGCAGGGACATTAGGGATACATTCACCACCATATCTACCCAGCTTGTCAAACTGCCTACTACAGTAAGTGCTCAATACATATTTATTGACTAAATAAATGAGTAGATAAAATCAACCTCAAATCATCTATGTCTGTAGATATATAGCACAATGTGTTGGTTAAAATCATAGACTCTGAGGTCAGACTGGGTCCATATCTTGGTATTGACTCTCTGGATACCTTGGACAAGCTACTTAACTTCATTTGAAAGGGGATGATAATAAAAGTCACTCCCTCAAAGTATTTCTATGAGGCTTGGTGCTATCTGGAATGGTCCTAGAACAACTTCTGACACAGAATAAGAGAGCTATATAGTGGTTTGCTATTCTCCTTTGCTCTTTGAGACAAATTTGCATTTTAAAAAGAGACTCTAAATGTGAAGAAGCATTTATGATTGGAAATATCCCAAAGAATGGATCATTGATGACTAAGATCCAGTATCTTTCAAGATACACCAAAAAGACAATGCCACCCATATCTCAGTTCAGATCCTATTTTTCTGGGATGTAGAAAGATTAGGAATATTGCATAACAGGATAGTTTTGATGCTAAGTAGATAACAAATTGTTAACTTCTGTTTCCTAGAAAAGAGAAATTTGGGAGATGGCCTCACTTACTCTCTTGTGGAGAGTAGGAGGGAGGAGGTGGCTCAAAGTGACTCTGAGTTCACCCACCTCTAACAAGCCTCCATTTTCCCTGTTGGCTCAAGAATTGAAGAATTTTCAAAGCACCAAATCCTTGCTGTAGTGGCAGGAAGGCACAGAGCAGGTTTTCTATGATACTGGCAGACCGGTAAAGGGAGTCTTGGAGCCCTCAGTGGCTTTTTCAGGCTTTTAATGTTTTCTGTAGCATTTGTAGAGAGGCAACCAGGGGTAGGACAGGCAGGGAGGCCTGGGGGCCATGAGGCAGGCAGGTCTCTTGGCCTCCAGAGAGTCTTCATTCTTTCTTGGCTCTCAGCGTTCTTTTGTGGTCTCTCTGCTGGTCTCTACTGCACCCTGCTGCCGCAGCCCTCTGCTCCTCTGCCACATCGTCTTCTGCTGCTGCACAGTCTCTCAGCTCAGGTGCACCCACTTACGTACACCCACACCATAATCCAGGTGCCACCATCAGGTGCATGTTTAAGACCACGAGGGTCGATCATTGATGCTAATATGGGAGAGCGGAAAAAACCTGATCACTTCCATTTACCCTACACTAGCATAATTGGAAATGCTTCTTTTGCATGTCAGTGTCTAGAAATGAGAATATTTTCATGTAATGAGAGGATCACAAGTGACCGGTAACGGAAGTAAGGAGTTAGGAGAGAGAAATGTTCTTTACTATTCGTCTCACTTGTAATAAAATGTGTCACATCATTTGTATCAGGGAAGTTGAATTATGAGTGTTGTGGAATAAGGAGCTTAGAGGAAGTAGATCTTACATAATTGTGGAAAGTCTGGGAAAGCACAGGTCTGACTGAAAAGGGGATTTGAAGGTCAGAGAAGAGTCATTAAGCCTGCCTGCTGCTGGTAAATAAGCGGAAACTTGCAGGGAATGTGATGGCCAGGCAATATCCTGCAGCTGGAGTTACACTGCATTTGGGGCTGGTGCAGAAAGCTATGGAAGATGGTGGCCTCAGAGTAGCTGTTGCCTCTGCTGGTTTGAAGTAAGGAGTGTGGCGGTGGGAACTGGGCTCAGCACTTAGTCTGCAGGGCTGGCAATAAGGAAAGAGAACTAGAATGGGGAACTCGCCTGTGCCTATGTGGGTGTCTCTTACTTCCCCTAACACACAAGCCCTTGAGAGTGCAATGGCTGATGCTTCTACCCCTACATCTTGCTCGCCTTCACCTCTGAGACTCATGGCCAGAGAGTCAGGGGATATTGTGAGATAGAGATCCTAGCACAGCCAAGTCGATTTTAGAACACTTGAGCACATTTATATTCATGGTTGTTTTGGTTTGTTTATATTTTATTAATTTGTATTTTGCCTGGTTTCCAAAGAAGATTTCTGAAGCAGCTTGGAGAAGATTTACAACTGAGTTAGACTGTAAAAGGAGATGATGGAAGCAAAGAGAAAGGCAGCAAAATAATGATCGGGTAGTTTTAGTGTCAAGCAATGCATCCATATATGAAAATACAAACATGAAAGGATACATGCATCTTTATGTTCATAGCAGCATTATTCACAATAGCCAAGATGTGGATCAACCTAAATGTCTGTTGATGGATAATTGGGTGTAGTGCCAGCAAGGCACAGTGCAGGTTCCCTATGATTTGGGCAGACAGGTAAAGGAGGAGTCCTGGAATGATCTTTCTGCAGTGAGGCAATCAGGTACAGGGCAGGCAAGGCAGGCCGGGTGGTGTAGGGTAAATGAAAGAGGCATCAGGATTTTCCGCCCTACCACCATTAGATTTGATGATGGACACCTGTGGTCTTGCACGTGTGCCTCGTGGTGGCGTGCATGCACGTGTGTGCACATGCACACACCTAGGTCTGCAGAGACACTATATAAGGGTGGCCAGAAGCAGAGCATGCAACGGAGGTGGAAGCAGAAGCAGAGGCAACAGAAGCTGTGCGCCTCGCGTAGCTAAAGCCCTACTAACTAAAAGGAAAGAAAACAGAGGAATTTCACTCCCTGATTTCAAACTATACTACAAAGCCATAATAATTAAAACAGCATGGTACTGGAACAAAAACAGACAGAAAGACCAATGGAACCGAATAGAATACCCAGAATTAAAGCCACATATCTATGAACAACTAATCTTTGACAAAGGAGCAAAGAAAATGCAGTGGAACAAGGACAGTCTATTCAATAA